>PVJC01015622.1:0-34746 GCA_004026665.1 Murina feae | reverse complement strand
GAGAGAGAGAGAGAGAGAGAGAGAGAGAGAGAGAGATATGAAGGGGGAGAAAGCCTATTCAGAAATATAATGAATGAAAACATCACCTAGGAAAGAAAATGGAGATTGAGATCCAGGAAGCCCACAAACTTCCAAATAAGAAAAATTCAAATAATCCAGATTGAGACACATTAAAAATAAATTGTCAAAAATTAATTACAAGAAGAGAATATTAAAAGCAATAATTAAAAATAAGTATTATTACATACAATGGAATCCCCAAAAGATCATCAGCATATTTTTCAGCAAAAACTTTGCAAATTATAAGGGGTAACATGATACATACACAGTGGTAAAAGATAAAAATGCCATCCAGAAGACTATTATAGTTATCTTTTAAAACTGAACAGGAGATGAAAAGTTTTACAGACAAACACTGAAGGATTCATCACCACTATACCAGCTTTACAAGCAATGTTCAAGGGGGTAATTTAAGCTGAAATAAAAGGATGCTCTTTTCTAACAGGAAATATGAAAATATAAAACTGACTGGTAAAATAAAATATGCATTCAAATTCAGAATAATATAATATTGATAGGAAAATCACTTATAACCCTAATTTAGAGGTTAAAGGAAAAGGTAATAAATCAGTATAATATAATAATTTATTTTAATGTTTTATTGATTTTAGAGAGAGAAAGGGAGAGGGAGAGAGATAACATTGAGAGATAAACATCCACCTGTTGCCTCCTGTACAACCTCTACTGGGAATCATTCTCAAAACCTGGGAATGTATCCTTACCAGGAATTGAACAGAGGACCTCATGATGCATAGGACGATGCTGGGCAACAATAATGTTTTAATAAACACAATGTAAAAAATATAAAGACATCAAAAAGCATAAGATGTGCAAGGGGGATGTAAAAATGTAGAGCTTTTGTATATGTTTTAAGTTAAGTTTTTAGCAGATTAAATATACTTACAAATATAAGAAGCTTTATGTAGGCATCATCTATCTATATATTTAATATATAAAAGCCTAGCAACCAGTCAACTAGTAGCTATGATACACAATGACCATCAGGGAGAGATGCTCAACTCAGGAGCTGCTGAGCAACAGCAACTTTGCAGAGTGCCCTCTCGCAATCCAGGACCCTTCAGGGGATGTTAGAGAGCTGGTTTTGGCCCCATCCCCACAGGCCAGGCCAAGGGACCCCACTGGTGCACAAATCCATGCACCGAGCCTCTAGTGTTACTATAAAGAAAAACCCTACAGAAGATACAGAAAAGGTCAAGACAATGAAGTCAAATATGCACCTGAATAAAATAAATATATCACAGGAAGACAGTAAGAGAGAAAGAAACAAAGAAATTATAAAACAAGCAGAAAATAATGAAGAAAAAGGCTATAAAGTAAGTATAAACCTATCAATAATTACAAAAATATTTAATCTAATAAAAGAGTAATATTGAAACTGACCATTTCTATGGGATGCCTAACCCACGCCCACCAGCCAATCAGAGCAGCTGTATGCAAATTAACCCAGCCAAGATGGAGGCTGGCAGTCACGGAGCTAGAGCAAACAGAGGCTTCCGTTGCACCAGAGTAAATTGTCTGTGGGCCAGCTGGCTGGGCCTCTCTGTGCTCCAGGCAACATTGTTGCAATTATAGAAGCCTCGGAGCTGAAGCAAACAGCAGGCTTCCATTGCACCAGTGATGGAGGTAACTGCCTGCCTAGAGTCTACTAAGGCAACACTGTTTCAATTATAGAAGCCATGGAGCTGAAGCCAACTGGAGGCTTCGTCACCTGCCTAGGCCTTGGCTTAAAGGAACAGAAGATAAATAAACCCCAGAAACCTGCTTCCAGCCAGCCTTGCTGGGACATTGGGTCAATGGGAGCTGTGGGCAGCTTTAAAGCCTGAAAATAGCCCTCAGGCCGTCACTCATACTGGCCACACCCCAATGGGGTGAGGGATGTTACTGCGGGGCTTGGCCAGCCTGCAAACAGCCATCAGTCCATCATCCAGGCTGGCCAGGTACCTCAGTAGGGACCCAAAACCTGAAGGGACTGTGGGCAGCCTGAAAACGCCCCTCAGCTCCTCACCCAGGCTGCCCAGGCACCCCAGTGAGGACCCAAAACCTGAAGGGGCTGTGGGCAGCCTGAAAACAGCCCTCAGCCCATCATCCAGGCTGACCAGGCATGCCAGCAGGTGGACATCCCCAGAGGGGTCCCAGACTGCAAGAGGGCACAGGCTGGGCTGAGGGATCTCCCGAGTGCACAAATTTTTGTGAACCGGGCCCCTAGTAAATGGAATAAAATTTTCAAATCTAAAGACAGTGACTGAATGGAAAAACCAAACATGTTGAAACTCTATGTATATGCTGTCTGCAAGTGGTTCACTGAGAATCTAAGGACATACATACTGAAAAAATAGAGATAAAAAATATTCCATTCAAATGGAGACCAAAAAAATTGCAGAGATAGCTACATTTGTATTATGCACAATAGATGTTAAGCCAAACACTGTGACAACAGAAATGAAAGGGTGTTATATAATGGTGAAGGGGTCAGTAAAATAAGAGGGTATAAAATTTGTAAATATGTATCTAACCAACATACATATTTTAGGAAAAACTAAATATATAAATAAAATATTAACAGATCTGTAATGAGAAAGACACAGCAATATAATAATAGTAGAGGAACTCAATACATCACTTTCTACAATGAAGAGAACATACAGCCATAAAATCAGTAATAAAACATTGGACTTAAACTATACATTAGGCAGAATGCATCCAACAGACACATACAGAACACTTCATCTGGAAACAACAGAATATCCATTCTATTCCCTCATGAATGAACTTAGTATTTACATAGCTGTTGACCTAAAAATGTTTCCATATATTATATCTAATTCTCTATTCAAATATATTTAAGCTTATCTAAAGAGTGACGATTCTTAATACCAAAAAAAAAAATTGCCTTTTACTCACATTTTAGAATACTCATGGTAAGTGGTTTTATGTGCCTGGGCATATTCTATATCTCCAAAGACATTTTTTCCTTCTCCTTGAAAATAAATGGGATTAATAAGCTGTGACAATTGCTCCTAAAGCAAGGTACAGCAAAGCTCTGTATGATCCTTCCCAAAAAATAAATTAGTTCTATATCAAGAAGAATAAAGAAAGGAAAAATTCCAGTCAGAAAGTCACTCTTTATTTAAAAATTATTTTGACTGCATTTTTTGTTTGTGTCTGAGTAAATAGAGGAATCTGGTCCTTGGTGCCTGCAAAAACAAGGTATGAAACCTATGACTGAATGTTAACACTAGTCTAAATAGCACTGGGCCATGTGTACCTAACACCTCGAGGTTCAATATTAGTCCGAGAGCAAGTAATAAAACAGATCAGCACACATTTTACCTTTGAAAATGTTTCTAAATTGCCCTAGAGATTTTGCAGTGAGCTGTGGGTAAACCCATTTGGAAAGTTCTCCCTAGGGGGCTGAGAATGCTTAGACAACACTATAATCCCAATTCTGGCTGAGAGACCAGAATCTGTGTAAGTAGCAAAATGTTTCTAAATGTTGTTCTGCACACAGAATGAAGGAACAATAAAAATCCTTGAAACATAACTTACTGCTACAGTCATTAAGCGGGGAGAGTAAAACAAGTTAATAACAGGTCTGCGGGGTGTCCCCCTAAAATGTATACACACTTTAACAGCTGATAGCTCAATTTTTAAAATGAAATAGATTTTAATAAACACTGCCTTTATCATTATTCCAAGTGTGTGTAATTATATGTTTACTAGAGGCCTGGTGCACAAAAATTTGTGCACTCAGGGGGGTCTCTCAGCCCTGCCTGTGCCCTCTCGCAGTCTGGGACCACTCAGCGGATGTCTACCTGCTGGTTTAGGCAAGCTCCGCAGGAGAATTGGGCCTAAGCTGGCAGTCAGACATTCCTCTGGTGGCCACGGAGCCCTTGGGGGATGTCCACTTGCCAGCAGAGAGTAGGCCTAAGCTGCAGTCGGACATCCTCAGCACTGCTGAGGAGGCAGGAGAGGCTCCCATCACCACCGCTGTACTGGCAGCCCTCAGCCTGGCTTGTGGCTGAGCAGAGCTCCCACTGTGGGAGAGCACTGACCACCAGGGGCAGCTCCTGCATTGGGTATCTGCCCCCTAGTGGTCAGTGTGTCATAGTGACCAGTCATTCCCAGTGGTTCTGCTATTAGTATCAATTGCATATTACCCTTTTATTATATAGGATTTCTTAAATGTTTTGTGATTAAAAATGGTATTGCTGCCCTGTTGTCAAGGCTTTATTTTGCTACATATCTCATATTTAACCAAATCAACCACTGGTATCTAAGGAAGGAAGTAATCCATGAGCTGCCTAAAGATATTGGTCCACTGTTTCAATGAGCAAACTTGCTGGAAAAAATAGAATAATAATTCCAGGCATTTCCTAAAGGTATGAAGACATGACTTGGATGATAAGAGTTTCCTCACTTCTAGGATGCTACTTCTCTAGAACAACATAAAGGGCCAGATGAATGGCCAGCAGATCAAATGTAAACAGAGATCTTCTGAATAGGTGATGTTGAAATAAATCAGCACTGGACTAGCTGGTAAGGCAAAGGGTAAAGAACAATTTGATCAAAACACACAGCAGTATAGTGAAAGTGCTCTATGAAATTCATTTCAGTAGCAGGTTCAACTCATATGACTGTGAACCTACAAACAATAAATAAAATTAGTTCCTACTTTCATGGATTATGAAGTATAATATAAGTGTAACAAAATTACATAAGCAATTTACTAATTTAATACAAATTACAGGAAGAATTCTCAAATGTGGCAAAGGGCCTCCTTAGGAGTAATGGGATATAATTAAATTAAAAACTAAAATTAATCTTCTTAGATTTTTATTATAAGAAGACTAGAGGCCCGGTGTATGGAAATTCATGCGCTGGAGGGGGGTGGGGGTCCCTCAGCCCAGCCTGCTCATGGTCCGGGAGCCCTCAGGGGCAGGAGGCAATCTGGCCATCAGGGGAAGGTGACACCCTATCACACCTCTGCTGCTGTCACTGTTGGCAATGTAAGCCTTGGGCCGGCCCTGATTACCTGAGCCTTGGGCTGGCCCTAGGCAGCTGGGCAGCCCCCATCTGAGGCTTGCCTGCACCTGGGGCATTGGTTGGACAGCTGACATCTGAGGCTTGCCTGCGCCTCAGGCTGGCCCTGGGCAGCTGGGGGGCTGAGGGTGGGTCTGGCCGCACTAGGTTCCTGCCACCCCCCAAGACTGGTCTGAAAGGACTGGGGGGCTCTGGCGGCAGGAGCAAGGAGCAAGCAGCCCTAAGGCAGGTCTGGCTACACCATAGGCCTGCCACCCCTGGCGGGGCTGAAAGGACTGGGGGACTCTGGCAGGGCCAGGAGACTGGGCACTGCCATCTTTGTGATGGTGTGATGGTCAATTTGAATATTCTGAATTTATTAGATAGGATAGTTTTAGAAAAGCAAAGGGAAATAATTTTTTTATATAATAAGAAGTTTATTGAAAGCTTTTTATTCCCCCAAAGCAGTGGCATAACAGACAGTTTTTGTGCCATGACATTCTTTCACACATGTATGTTGCTTCAGCTGTAGTTATGGTGGAGATTCTCAAGCACACTGGCGGTCTTTCATTCCAAGGACAAAGGGCTATCTGGGATTGCAGGGGAGTTAACACCCTGATAACAACCTTCAACCAAAATTAGCTAGTGCAGAAATGTTTCAGCCACATCCTTTCAAATGAACAATTCTGACTGCATTTTTTAAAATTTATTCCAGGTGTTCCCAGCATGACTGCATATCAGGTGTCTACCATGGTAACAAAGGCAGTTAAATCCAATATTGTTTTCCATTCTTCCCTGCCTTACAGCTTTCTATAGTTACTGGTAAAATAAACTCCCTGCACTCTATATGTTGCCTCAGGTCCTGATTTCAACACAGCCCATACAAATACAGGGGGCACAGTATTCAAAAATAAAGAAGAATTTAGTTAAATTCAGTGCTGATAGGTGTATGAGGATATTCATTCCTGTTTCTACCAGCAAAGACAACGGTAGATGATAGGTGTGACCACATACAAGGATACCTGTTACCTGCAAAACATACAGTTTTGTCGGTTTGATGACATAATGTTTCTGTATGCTGGGCGTATTAGAAAAAAGTAAGTTAGATTATAATTTAGTTAATGTAGATTCTTTCCCTTATAAAATAAAAATGACAGTCTTCCTTTTATACAGTCTCACATTAGTAGAATGCGAGAATATCTACTAATATGTCTGCCTATTATATCAGTATTAGAGACCAGATGCACGAATTCGAACGCTAGTGGGGTCCCTCGGCCTTGCCTGCAAGACTGGACTGAAACCAGCTCTCTGATATCCCCCAAAGGGCCCTGGATTGCAAGAGCACACAGGCCAGGTCAAGCGAGCCCACTGGTGTACAGTCAGGGCCAGGGAGGGAGAGACTGTGGGAGGCTCCAGGGCATGTCTGGCCTATTTCCCTCAGTCTTGATCGGTTGGACCTCAGGAGCAAGCTAACCTACCAGTCAGAGTGTCTCTCCCCTTGTGATCAGTACACATCCTAGCAAATGGTTGACCAGTTGTTCAGTCGGCCCTTCATAATGGTTGCTTAGGCATATATATATATATATATTTGAGGCAAATTTGAGATTTGGCTTTAGCACTGGCATTTACAAAAGATGTGTGAATGATATTTGTAAATCTCACATCACTGTGAGTTCTAGTGTAATGCTCTTCAAATTACAAATTGAAAAATGAGTAACAAATAGAATGCAAAATCAGCAGAAGTTTCTTATGCCTGACTTAGAAATCAATGTTAGATAAAATTTGGGTGATTATCTGCTGAACATTGGTAAGGCACTTTATTTAGCATTAAGAATAAAATGAGCTAGCACAAGTCAGTGCTGTAACTTCAATATTGCTTTTACAATATTGAAATTATCTCTGGGTTGAGATCCCTGAAGAACACTTAAATATAATTTGGTTAACTATCTCCCTCAAAATTTAATACTATTCATGGATTTTAAGGCTTTTAGGCAAGTGGCAAATGCATTATCTCTATAAATATCTTAGTCAATAATTGTGCCAACAAAAGAAACCTGTGCAGTCAGAATCTAGCCTTCCTGCCTAATTCTTTTTAAAGTTAAAAATTGTATTTAAACAAATTTTGTTTTTAGAAACTTATGTATTGCACTTTCAATTAGAATTATGACTTGTGATATTAATATCCTGCTACTTCTATTTATGGAAATCAATTCATCGCCTATAAAATATATTTCAGGTTGTTATATAAACATTTCTGAGGTCATAAGTGCCTTATATATTTTTCTGTTAAAATGTGTAATGTTTCCATTAGAGATATTAGGAAAAAACAGATATTTGATTAAAATAATTAGATTATAAAGACCAAAGACAAGCATAAAATTCAGTGAGATGTTTAAATCTTTGTTGTGACATCTTTTGTATTTTGTTTATCATTACTTACAGGCTCTGCTCCACTTAGTACCGTTTTTATTAAAATATTTTACATTTTATTAAATTGCAATTCTCAGGAAGAATATGAATATGTATTACTAGAAAAAAACTGATTATTTCCTTGTGAGAGAGAGTCAAATTAAGAGATACCTTATAAGAAATATAAGGAGTATGCATAGTAATATTCTCAGTAAACTGCACAGCTGTATAATTTTGGCGATAAAGTTTTTTGAACGTGATTGTTGAGTGGAGACCGAGGATCATGCTAATTCAAGGCTGTCAGTAACAGGAGTAAAAGTCTTATTAGGACACACAATGATTTATAAAATTTTCATTAAGTATATTAAAAGAAATCAGGCTATTGCACTTATACTTTTTTATCTAAAATCATGTGGGATTTTACCAACTGTAATTAAAAATGTGTTAAATATACAAAATAATTATAATCAGATGTTTAAAAAGAGGCCATCAAGTAGATTTCTGATGCCAAAAGAAGCTCTTGATGGCATTACTGAATTCCAGATCATTGCTATATACCCCAGTAACTCTTCCTAACTTCCTTTATTCCTTAAGAAAATGCCATTTTATCTCCAGAGCAAAAAAGTTTTAGTCAATAATATCACCAGCTGTGTTGTTGGAAAATATCCTTCAAATATTCTCTCTTTTAAAAGAAAGCAAAATTAGGACAGGAATTGGCCCTTTTCTAAGTTTCTTGGCTAACCAACTCCTACACTCATAGCATCTCAGTGGAAATAAATTAATAAAAACATGTTTTCACACATTCTTCTTATAGACAAAGAACCAACTTCTTATAGACACAGGACAGACTTCATGGTGTCTGATCTGTGCACCTGCATAGACACACATGTATAGGACCTTCAAATATTTAGGTCCTATAAATATAGTCTCAAATGCTAAATCACAGACTATTTTTGAATCATTAGCCCAATAATTGCAAATGTACTACAGCGCATGAGGTTCTTCCATCCTTTTGCACCTCAAGGCCAACACCTCTTTCAATAGTTCCAATAGGAATCATTACTTAATGTCATACAGCACACTTCGAAAAAGTGAAATTTTAACACTAAATCCGTCATCTGAATTGACCTCTCATTACTGCCCTTCACCACTCCCCAATCCATAAGTGGCCACTTAGCACTATTTTCAATTCAAAATTATGCACTTTTTGTTTTCATACAGGCTGCTCCCTCTGTCTCAATACTTGAGTATTTACTGCCTTTCTTCTTGAAAACCCCATTCATATTGCATTATTTAGGAGACGACTTTCATTAGGTTCCAACTAAAAAGTTACTTCCTTGGAATCCTAGTGCACTGCTAGTGGGAATGTAGACTGGTGCAGCCACTGTGGAAAACTGTACAGAGCTTCCTCAAAAATTAAAAATGGAACGGCCTTTTGCCCCAGAGATGCCACTTTTGGGAATATACCCTAGGAATCCTGAAACACCTATCAGAAAGAATAGATACCCACCTATGTTCATAGCAGCATTATTTACAATTGCCAAGATCAGGAAACAGCCCAAGTGCCCATCAGCACATGAGTGGATAAAAAAGCTGTGGTACATTTACACAATGGAATGCTACATGACTGTAAAAAGGAAGAAACTCTTACTCTTTGACACAGCATGGATGCACCTAGATAGTATTATGCTAAGTGAAATAAGCCTTCCAGACAAAGACAAATACCATATGACCTCATTAATATGTGAATCTAAAGAAAAAAATAAAATGACTAACAAAATGGAACCAGAAGCATGGATGCATGGAACAGACTGGTGGGAGCCAGAAGGGAGGGTGGGTGGGGTGACTGGATAAGGAAGTTAAAGGGATTAGCTAAAGAATATATATGCATAGCCCATAAACACAGATATTAGCGTGATGAAGGCCAAAAAAGAAGGGGTGGGGTAGGTGGAGGTGGGCAAACAAAGGGGAAATAGGGAAAATCTGCAGACAATGCAGGAGCTGCCCCCTGGTGGTCAGTGCACTCCTATAGGGGGAGCTCTGCTCAGCCACAAGCCAGGCTGCCAGCTGCCAGCATAGCAGTGGTGGCAGAAGCCTCTCCCACCTCCTCAGCAGAGTTAAAGATGTCTGACTGCAGCTTAGGCCCGCTTCCCGCTGGCAAGTGGACATACGCTGAGGGCCCCCGGGACTGCCAGCTTAGGCCTGATCCCCTGGGGAGTGGGCCTAAGCCAGCAGATGGACATCTCCCAAAGGGGTCCCAGATTGCTAGAGGGCACAGGCTGGGCTGAGGGACCCTCTTCCCCCCGAGTGCACAAATTTTTCCGCACCAGATCTCTAGTATGATATATAGTTAAAAAATAGAAAGTTACTTCCTTGAAAAAGGAAGACTGCCCCCTCTGGATGAGGTTCCTCTCTTTGGTATTCCCATCTCATTTTATGTTATTCCACCACAGCATACATTTGGGGATCTACTCCAGTATTTGCTTACTATCTTGTGTTCATTAGGTTATGAACTCTGGGAGGACAAGAGCCAGATTATTTTTCTCATCATTAAATATCTAGCATTTATTACAATAAATATTATTTGGATTTATTAAAATAAATTAGTTTTGGAATGAGTCTAAGAATTAATAGAACAAAATATTGATTTATAATTTCATAAGAGTATCCATTATTTGATATAATTCAGTATGTTCACATTTATATAGGAGTTTTGCTATAACTGAAAAACAAAAGGAATTGTTTATGGCCATTCTTATTTCCGTTACATATAAACAAAGCTATTATACCTAAGGAAGCAATATCCAGCAGCAGCTTGGAAGTAAACTGATAATTTAAATGTTGAAGGTTCTGTTACCTCTCCTTCCAACATGACCTACAACTATCTGCAATCACTTGGCATTCTTCAGACACATTTTGCTTATTTTAAAAACAAGAGTAATGAAATGGAATGCGTGGGCATAATTACATGATGTAAAGAAGGAACTGAAAAATTTGACTCTGTCTTTGTGTATGACTTTGGAAGGCCCCTTCATTTTAGTCTCCTTTTCTGTAAAATTAGTATAATAATATTTATCCCATAGGAATACAGCAAGCAGCAGATAGGAAATGTGCATGGGCACAGTGTGTAAACTGCAAAGAGTTATATACAAATGATAAATCACTAATCAAAATAAATTTGCTTAAAATAATACAATTTACATATATAGGTGTGTGTGTGTATGCACACACACAGATAGGGTCATTATCTGTAGATAGATAATGAATGCTTTGGATTATGATTATAATAATAGAGTTATCCATTTTCTATTCTATCTAATAAAAGAGTAATATGCAAATTAGGCATCATTCCATCACAAAGATGGCCACCCCCAGAGCCACAAGATGGCGATGCCCAGTCCAGCTCAGCCCAGCCACTTAAGTGGTCAGGCCTGTTAGCCAGGCAGGTGGCATGGGAGACAAGGGGCCCAAGGGGTGGAACAGGTGATCAGAGGGGGTAGAGGTCCCCTTCCCAGGACAGAGGCCTTCGCCAGAGGCCTCAGGCATTGGCAAGGGCAAATCTGTCATCGGACTGAGCAGGGGCAGAGCGGGTGATCAGAGGGGTATGAAGTGCCCTACCCAGGCATAAGAAGCCTCAGGCCTGGGCAGGGGCAATGTCAGAGATCGCAAGGGTCTGGGAACCAGTAGAGCTGGCAAAGCAGGAGTCTGGGGGTCCCCTGCCCAGGCCTGTAGCCTTGGCCAGAGGCTGCCAGTGGGACAGAGGTAGAGCCGGCGATGCCAGGGGGTGGGTCAGAGCTGTTGATCACAGAGGCCTGGGCTCTGTGAAGCCAGCAATCAGAGGGGCCTGGAGGTCTTCTACCCAGGCCTGCATCCTCAGGCAGAGCTTACAGGCCTGGGAAGGGGTGGAGCTTGGATTGAAGGGTCAGGAGTGGGATTGGATGGGCAGGGGTGGAGCTGGTGATCAGAGTGAACTACAGAGGAAACACCTTTTCTTACCGCTTATTGGCTAAGCTCCCTGTATGTCACTGATAATATTCTTAGTAACTTGGGTAATAAGAATCCAAAAAGGAATCTAGGATTTTTCCACCACACTCCCGGAGGAAAAAAAATGAAGGTCCACTGCTGGAGAGCTAAGAAATGTCATATCCTGCTCTAGCCGGTTTGGCTCAGTGCATAATGCCTCAGCCTGCGGACTGCAGGGTCTGGGTTCAATTCTGACCAAGGGCATGTACCTAGGTTGCAGGCTCCTCTCTGGCCAGGACCCAAGTCAGGGCATATGCAGGAGGCAACCAATCAAAGTGTTCCTCTCACTTTGATGTTTCTGTCTGTTTTTCCCTTCTCTTCCACATTCTCTAAAAACCAATGGATACATATCCTCAGGTGAGGATTAAAATGAAAGAAAGAAAGAAATATCATATCCTATGAAAGACACATCTTGAAAATGCCTAAAGAAAGCTGTCATTTTTTCATACTGAAGGGACTGGAGTCCGTGTTGATGAAAACACTTTGGTGGCTGTGGTGACTGGAAGTGGCTGCAGCAGCAGGATGATGGGGCTGGTGGCTTCCCCTGATTAGCCTGGTCACCTCCCACAAAGGGAGGCCAGATTGTGGCTTAGGTCTGCTCCCCAAAGGGATCAGGGAGTGGGCCTAAGCCATCAGTAGGACACCCCCTGAGGGCTCCCAATATATGAGAGGGGGCAGGCTGGACTGAGGAACCCCCTCCCCCGTACATGAATTTTGTGCATTGGGCCCCTAGTGTAACTATATTTGCTTATTAGTTGTCATAATCTTGTAGATAATTTCATTATAATAAAAACAATATGTATACTTTTAAAATATTTAGAAAACTATAAGAGTAAAGCAGATATTTAGTGAGCTAATTTTCTTATTAACATTTCCATTTTGTATCAACTCAACACAAATATTGAATTTTTAAATTTTCTTTTCAATATAAACATCAAAAATAATAAACTCAAGTCCAATTTAAAGTTTTACTTAAATCAATCCAGTTTTTAATCTATGATAAATAGAACAAGTGAAAGGAATTGGCATTTATACACTATTTATTATTTTATATTTGAGGATTTTAGATATTATGTCTATCCAATTAGGAGGCATTTATTGCAAAGGACCATGTACATCACAGGATATAATTGTTGTTTTTTAAATACATTTCTATTGATTTTAGAGAGGAAGGGAGAGGGAAAGAGAGAGAGAAACATCAGTGATGAGAGAGAATCACTGACTGGCTGTGTCCTGCATGCCCCACACTGGGGATTGAACCCAAAACCCACACATGTGCCCTAACCAGGAATTGAACCTGAGCCCTCCTGGTTCATATGTCAACACTCAAATACTGAGCCATGCCAGCTGGACCAGATAGAGTCTTTTTAAAGGCAAAATAATATTTATCACATTTCTAATATCTCCTCCCAAATCTATACTTACATTATAGACATTTTAAGGTCCAACCTTAAAAGGACTTACTTTCCTCCTAACTACTTGAATCCACACTGATTGTACACCTTCTTATAGCTGTGTCTGATAAAAATCAATGAAGACAGGAGCTGGCATGTGCCAGCATCCTATTTTTTTAGAGGGCCAGTGTTTTTAGGATCTGAATTAGATCTAAGCCAACTTATAATTTCAAAGTATGACTTTAGCATTATAGCAGTTTTAGAGGCAGTTTGTTGATAAAATTAAATTAAATAAAATAAAAAATTCTAGCTTATTTCAATCTCCTTTACAGTTATTTTCTTCCAAATAATCTACTATAAAGCCATTACAACTAAAGAATTATTTTTATAATTTTAAATTATAAGGAACTTGAACATATTAAAAAGAAGTATAAATAGCAGAAAGCAAAGCACACTCGCATTCTGTTAAATGCAATCCAATTCCTTTTTCTCCATATAAAAATCAAGACACTGATTTTTCTAAGATTAATCTTGTCCTGGATTCTTTCTGCAATGTAGGCTATAAGCTGATCACAACTCTCAATGTTTATTAGTTAATGTAACACATTTCATGGGAATTCATAAACCAAGTTCCTTAAAACCTTTCAGATATGGGGAAATAACTAAGCATAATTATTTATCAACTTCATAAAGACTGAATTAAAACAAATACGGAATGTATAATTTTAAAAGTCAATGCCAAGAACACTGGAGCATACACATATATTTTCTAGTGAAATAATAAAATACGCTCAAACAAGTAATTTTAATTTTGTCTAAATCTGTTTATATTATAGATATACTTTAATTGAGAGCTGTGTGTGTGTGTGTGTGTGTGTAAGGAGATGGAATATATATATTCCATTATCTTACTGTATCAATTTCAGTTCTACTATACAAGGTTGTAACATATAGGGAAGGAAAAAAGTAGGTTTAGAGTTGCTTATATGGAAAAATAATATAATAACTATAAACCTATTTTTGTCCCACTCTGTATTTGTTATTGTTCTTTAATATACTAGGGACATCATTTTCCAGTACTCCTAGCATAGCACACATAACAAAAATCTATATAGTTTTATGAGTTATAAGAGGTCATGGATAATAAAAATTGCAAGTATTTCTACCTGCCAATTATTCCATAACAGATAGAATTTTGGTAGATATCTTCTAAGAAAACATTTTTGTTCTCCAGTTTAATTTTATAATTTTACTAGAGGCCCAGTGCACAAATTAGTGCACGGATGGGGCCCCTCGGCCTGGCCAACAATCAAGGCCTATCTGGGGGCTGGCCAGCTGTATTCAAGAACCCCTAGAGATTGGCCAGCTGCCCCCCCCAATCAGGGCCTATAGGAGGGGCTGGCTGACAGATTGGGAGGGAACACAGGAGGTTAGCCAGCCTGCCCCCACTCCCCCCGATCAGGGGCTAGGGGGAAGTGCCATGGGAGGCTGGCTGGCCGGGGGAGGAGGGGACATGGGAGGTTGGCTGTGGGAGCATACTGACCACCAGAGAGCATCGCCTGCATTGAGTGCCTGCCCCCTGGTGGTCAGTGCACGTCATAGCGACTGGTTGACAGGTTGTTTCAGTCATTTCGGTCATTCGGTCATAATGGTTGCTTAGGCTTTTATATATATAGACTAGAGGCCTGGTGCACAAAAACCATGCACGGGGGGGGGGTCCCTCGCCCAGCCCGAACCCTCTCACAGTCCGGGACCGCTGGATCCTAACCACTTACCTGCATACCTGATTGTCCCTAACCACTCTTCCTGCTTGCTTGCCTCATTGCCCCAAACCCCTCTCCCTGCCTGATCACCCCTAACTGCTCACCTGCCTGATTGCCCCTAACCACCTCTGCCTACCTGCCTGATCACCCCTGACCACTTGCCTATCTGCCTGATTACCCCTCAATGCTCTCCTGCCTGATTAAATGTCCTTAACTACCTCTGCCTCAGCCCCCACGGTTGCAGCTTCATACAGAATGATGTCCAGAAGGTCATTTGGCTATCCAGTCTAATTAGCATATTACACTCTTATTATTATAGATGCCTTTTCCGCCTTTTTTCTATGACTTTTGATATTGTAGGCTAAATCTTGCATTGTTAATATTTTAAAAGATAAATATAACAATATGGATTTTTTCTTAATTGAAAAATATTTATTCACCTTATGTTTTTACAGGACATTTGCAGAGCACTCTTTAGAGGATAGATGTTATTATTCCATTGCTATTCTATGTTTTATTCCCAGTGATAAAGAAAAGTGCATTAGAACCAATTTATCTGCTAATATTGATATGTGATGCTTTTAACAATTCCAAAAATCATAAACAACTAATTTAATCCTCACCCAAGGATATGTTTTCATTGATATCAGAGGGAGGGGAGGGAGGAGAGGGAGAGGAGAGAGAGAGAGAGAAAGGAACATCCACATGAGGGAAAAATATGAATCAGCTGCTTTCCACACTGGCCTCGGGGGATTGAACCTGAAACCTGGGTTTGTGCCCTGACTAGGAATTCACCCTGAGACCCTTTGTTGTACAGGACAATGCTCCAACCAACCGAGTGACACCAGCCAGGGCACAAACAAATAACTTAAAGATGGAAACAAATAACTTAAAGGTGGAAATATTATAGGCTTATGTTACCATTAAATTTTTATGTTAATTTTTTGAGGTTACTTAAAAATGTGCTATGTGTTTGTGCATCTATACCATAAGACGAATCTTTATTTTGCTATATAAATTATATTAAAATGCATTCTTACAATAATCCAAACTTCACTCAACAAAATTATTGCAAGCTCCACATTGTATCTGATATTTTCATAATTTTAGATATGTTATGTATTTGTTACTGTAGTATGCAATACGTTGGTCTACATATTCATAATATTTATAACACTATAAACAATCCCTAATGGCCAAACCATTATCTTCTTGTTCAACACATATCAAAATGTAAGTTCAGCCAAAAACATCATATTAAAATTAATTTGAATTATGACCCATACTCTTTTATCTCTATTTCCAGTTTTGTACATTCTTAATATTTCTGATATTTTCAAATTTTTGATGGTGATTTATTTTTTTGAACAACTGCAAGTATGACATCACTGTTAAAATTAATACATCACAGATTTGGGGCTAATTTTCTCTATTGTTTTACCTAAATTTTAAAATTCTACCAAATTTATCACTCATACAGAAGTTTATCTTTTTCAGACTATTTTCACAAAGAATTCACAGATTTTCTGAGATCATAAAGTATGCATATAAACCCATTCTACAATGTTTTTCAGGAAGGTTTTTCATGTGTGAAACAGTAACAATGCATTTTCTCACAGAAAAGTAAAATTGCTTTGAATCCTCAAATACAACTGATTTTTCTCTTTCTCCATGTGCACGAAAAGTTGGAAAGAATTAGCATTCCCAAGTTAACAGAATTCTGAGGGTATTCTCTGAAAACAGTTTTGTCTCATGGAACACTAGGGTTTCCCTATTCATTTTATGTTTTTTATTTTCTAATTTTTCTGAAGCAGCTTCTGAATTACATTCCCAAGACTCCAAATTGAAGCCCCGCTGTCCCCCACTCCTGCTACCACTCTGGAGAAGGGACCTTGCTTTTCCTTCACTGCAGCCATTTCAGCAGAAAAATCATGCTGTGGTCACTGCCAAGTTTGCAGTGTGGGAGTGGAGTTAAAAAGCATCTTACAGCTGGCTGGCCATGGCTCAGTGGGTGAGCGTGGACCGATGAACCAGGAGGTTGCAGTTCAATTCTGGGTCAGGGCACATGCCTGAGTTGAAGGCTCAATCCCCACTGGAAGATAGGCAGGAGGTAGCCCGTCAATGACTCTCTTTCATCTGATGTTTCCATCTCTCTCTCCCTCTCCCTTCCTTTCTGAAATCAGTAAAAACATACTTGTTTAAAAATATTTAAGATAATTTACAAGGATGGTCAAGGATAATTTACATTGATCGCCGCCCACAGGGAGGCCCTGCCCACTCTGCCGAAGCTCTGTGATCAGTGCTGCATGCACAGAGGGAGGTCCTGCCCTCACAGCCATGGCGACTTGCGTTGGCCATCGCAGGGGTTTGCCTCAGCTCTGGCAGCCCTGGGTTTGTCTGGAAGGTTGTCCAGAAGGACGTCTGGAATGACATTTGAAAGGTCGTTCAGCTGCCTGGTCTAATTAGCATACTATGCATTTATTGTTATAGAATTATTATAGATGCTATGCCATATAATCCTATAAAGAAGTTGTAATGACATTTTTTCATCATCCACATCAAATTGAATTAATTTTTATTTCTTTTGTAAAAGTCATAAGAAATACATTTCCATGTATTCTAGAATGATTCAATTTATATTAGAGCTAGTTCTACATTTCTGGATCTCTAAGTACATTTTTAGTGTGTTATTTAATTGATACTTTATATATTCATGCAATATATTTATAAGTAGACGAGATTTGCTTTCTTTTTTTCCCTTGGCTTAAGTCTTATTTGAATTAATATTTATAGCTGTTTAACAAAACATAGTGGAGAAATCATCTTTGTTCAACACATATTACATTTTCCCACTATCTACTTTAGATTTGAACCAAGGAGATGGATTTTATTTTCTCCCTTATTTGTTTCACCCACTAAGACCATATTAATGCATGATAATAAATAATAAGTTCAAATGCTATCCTGTAACATCTAATTTTTACATCTACGATTTCATTATTTTTAATTTAAACATGATGACTTGTGATAAAGATCGGGGTTAAAAGAAAGCAAAAACACTAAATGGAATTAGCATTTTTAGTTTTCACAAACCCCTGCCTCCAAATACGCTGTCATTTATTTAATCTTTGTATTAGATCGAGAAGTTCAGAAACACTGCTCTGATATGTTCCATTTGCTCCTTCGCATGGCTCCCTACCCACTGAGGGGCTCACTTTATAAACTTTTTTACCTATAGTTTCCCTTGGAAGAAGGCTAAAGGTGGGGGGGGGGGGAAGAAGAGGCTTTCAAACCAAATATAGACAAACTTTTAGTTAGAAAGACCAACTGCTTCCGCTCTTTAAATAATCTTTAAATCTGTGTGCAGGTCATATATAGACCTGAAAAAATACCTTATTGCTTTTGTCATTACTTTATAAACTTTTGTCCCCAATATTTAAATTAATTTTACTGTTTTAACACAAATATATACTTTCTCATACAAATATTTTAAATTATGATTTAATTTCCCAGTATAGCAAAGTACATGGCACTCATGATGAAATAATAGAATCCAACTTCAACGTAATCTGTCCAAATTTGTTAAGAAATTTTCCTTTAGGAAACTATATAGTGGGTTCAGGTGATATGTGACAATACAAACCAACCGAATTAAAGCACAAAAGTAACAGAATCCTGACTTACAGAGTCCTGACCAGTGTTTTTAAGTGGTTAGAGCTTTGGCTCAAGCACCTAAGGGTGGAGGGTTTGATTCTTGGTCAAGGGCATGTCCCTAGGTTGCAAGTTCCTTTCCCTGACCCCTGCTGGGTGCCTCCTAGAAGCAACCAATAGATGTGTCTCCCCTCCCCTCCTCTTCTCCATCTTTCTATCTTTCAATATCCCTCTCCCTCTCCCTCTCCCTCTCCCTTTCCCTCTCCCTCTTTCTCCCCTCTCCCTCCCCTGTCCCTCTCCCTTCCTCCTAACCAATTTCTCTAAACATCAATGGTAAAGTATTCTCAGGTGAGGATTAACAAAAAAATAATAAAATCAGCATACAGCACAGGGGCTATAGTCAATAACACTGTATAACTACAGACAGGGGTGGGCAGAAGCAGATTTACAGTCATGAGTATAGGAGTTTATTCTTATATCATTAGTTATCTATTAATTATTGTATTATTATTTATTATTATTAACCTACCCTGCCACCCCTATGTGATATCAGATGGGTACTAGTTTAACAGGATGACCAATTACTCTGTAAATTATAGGAATATCTAACCAAAGATTGGACACTTGAATCTAATATAACATTGCAGGTAAACCATGGTTTAAAAATAAAATAGTAACAGCAACAACAACTACTAATGCACAGCATCCACCTATTAAATGTCAGGTTGTTTCTAAGTTATTTATATGCAAACTTTTTATTTAGGGGGCATTATTATCCCTATTTTATATAGGAAAACAACAAACACTGAGGAACCAAGATATTAAATAACTTTTCCACGGTAGCACAGCTAAGAATCCACTGTACAAACTGCAACTCTAACAAAATGAGTGCCTCTGTAAGTTGCTGTGTGTGTGTGTGTGTGTGTGTGTGTGTATTCCAGAGGGGAGAAGGGGTGAGCCTCGGTGATGGAATTAAATATTCTTTTGTAATAGTATCTTTAAATTATTAATAATAATGAAAGTCAGTTCTACTACACAATAGAAAATACCCATACTACAATTAGTACGCAGACATTTTTTGTTTGGAATAAAAAGAATTATCACTGACTTTCATACTAAAAGTTATGAAAAATAGTCCATAAATGTGTAGACCTTAAAATGCTTTTTAGCAGAATTCAGTTTGATAGTGTCATCTTTTAGATTAGTCCCACGTTTTTCTTTATCTGCATGGTAGATAGAGAGGGTTTTTTAAGAATACATTCACTAGATAAATGACTAGGAAGTCGAACTCCTCTTGATATAACTTATCTGTTAAATTTCTTGATGGTTCTGTGTAAGTGACACCACAATCCTTACACACTACTGAAATTCACAGCTGGTCATGTAAAAGAAGCCATTTTGCAGTCCATCTGTTCTAAGTAAGGGATTTGTAAAAGTGCACAGCTTAGGCCAGTCCTGCATTATCACCAGAGTTGCATTTTCTAAATAGATTTCAAAAATAATGATGCTCAGTTTCTACTTTTAGATACCAGTGAGATAACACCTGTCTAGACAGATGGTCTCTGGACTGTGAAACTAAAGACAGCAGAGAAGCAGAAAAAAAAATCAAGTTGGTGACTAGTGTGAAGCCATTAGTATCTCCTGTGGAAAACTTTTAGTTCCTGAAAAACACTTCGTACTAAAGACAGACAGAAAATTTTAGCAAGCTACAAATACGAGGCACGGCATGAAGTAAATGAACAAATAAGTGCATACGAGATGAAAAGAAAGGGATCCTTTCACTTTCTGAATTCTGTATTTAGACAGAACTCATGGATCAGCCGGTTAATATTTCCCATTAAACAATTCAGGACCATAGCTCTCCTTCCTCTTAGAACAGCATTACTAGCAATTATTTCGCCACAACGTCAGACCAAGAAAACGCTGCAGCAGAGGGCTGGTTTTATCCCCCTGACACCCAGCTGGCCCCTGTGGTAGGAGCGCCTACCTCCAAGTCTTCAGCGCTTCAGGCCTCTAGAGTTCTTGTCTACGCGCATGGAAATTAATTCTGGTTACCTCGAGGAAATAAAGCAGACATCGGACTCGTACTGCTCTGATTATAATGGCTCACATGGCCTACTTTGTCAAATGTGTCGCTCTCCAAGGTTAATACCTGCTTGTTCGGGGATAACCCCATGTGCGTAATGGAAAACCACCTCTTCTAACCTAGCTTATAGGCCTAAACATGCATCAATCAAAAAATTAGTAAGTAATTTTTACGATTGAAAATTCCAATTCTCTTGATATACTGACGTCACGAATGGTTAAGTGTGTATATCTGGTCACACAGATGCTTCTTAATTAATTACGTACAGAAGCAACCCTTTATTTCCCTCTCAGGTGCTCAAAAGGTTAAATGAGGTACAGAGAACAGATCATTTTCTAACAGAACCCAGGTACATCAAGCAAACTGCATCTTAAAATGTAGATATATTTTCCCTGAGAAAATACATAATAACTGTAATTCATGAGAAATTATTGCCTTTTAGTTTAATGGTATATTGATTTTTAAAATGTAGCAATCTCCTTCTTTTCCTGTTTTTGTTTTTTCATATGTTTTTTGTTGAATTCAGAGAGGAAGGGAGAGGGAGATATAAATATCAATGATGAGGGAGAATCATTTATCCACTGCCTCTTGCAAGACCCCTACTGGGGTTGGAGCCCACAACCAGAGTATGTGCCCTCCGCTAAAATGGAACCTGGGACCCTTCAGTCCGCAGGCCGACACACCATCCACTGAGCCAAACCGGTTAGGGCGTGGTTAGGTATTCTACTAGCAATTCATTAAGACTACAGGGATTTTCAGCAACTTCAAATATGAAGAAATTAATTATCTTTCAGACATTACAAAATGGTATTATTTATTGTATGCTATTCTTAATTTTATTTTAAAACTATTCAAATTCCCTAGAAAAAAAGTTCCCTATATGTGTATAATTAAATCCATGGAATAGTGTGTATAGGTAAATAAAATATATTCTATCTTAGAGATTTTGTTCATATATATATATATATATATATATATATATATTTATTTATTTATATTTATATTTATATATATAGTGATATAACCATCACTTTATAATCATTTTTGCTTTTCCCCTTTTTCTTCTGGTGTAATTTATATAATCTCTCAGTCTATCTCACTTGGTTCCCATATACTTATGGTCAATGACACTAACACATTTGTATGCCTTGCTCCCCCACACACCCCCCCCCGCCCCCGCAAAAAAAAAATATCTGTTGAGGAGAACACTGGATTAAAAAACAGAATGAAACATTCAGATGAAAAAATATGCCAATGGTTTCCTCTACACATTTCTTTAAATCAGTCATCTGTATTACCAGAAATAGATTGCTATATGTTGTTTGAAGGATATTGTTAAATGCAGACATTCTGTGTGCAAATAAATACAGGATATAGTGATATCTAATTAAGTATAGCACTGCACATGTATGTACAACAAATACAATTGTAACTATAATTTTCATACTATCCACAGGACCTTCCTCCCAATGAAATTTCTAAATTGAGAACTACAGTGCTTTTGAAATATCCATAAAATCATTATCTGATAAGTATTTCAGCAAGGAAAGTCTGTGATATAAGAAGCGTAGGTGTAAATGCACAATCTACTAGTATCTAAGCATTATGACAGTGAGAAATATGACATACCATTTATATTTACTCACTTGAATGAATTCCTGAATGCCTTGACTAAATAAAACTATTAATATATTTGTGCTAAAAAAAGAAGTCTATTCTCAGAAAAGAAGACATGAAGAAGAAAAACACAACTGGGTCCTAATTCCAGACCTGAAATCTAGGGCAAGTCACTAAAATGTCACCACTTGCTTAGCCTATCCTGAGGGATTACTCTGGGAATCAAGTGAGGTAAGTTCATGAAACCACCTCGAAAAATATGCAATACTGGGCTACATGTTCGTACTTAAAAGGAAACACATATTTGAATATTAGTCCCATCTTGGATGCTTATTTTCAATTACTAATCCATTAAATTCATGAATCTGATCCATTTGATTTTCCCTAAAATATAAGCATTATTATGTCCCCAAAATCATATCGTTGTTTTCATCACCAATACATTCTATTATAGCCAAAGCAATTGCATAGAAATGAACAAATTTTATTCTAAATTAGGCATTTTTCTAATTCTAATAGCTTTTATCTACAACCAATTATTTTTCAAAATCCATGAACCATCGGGTATATTAAGATATTTGTATCACATTATTTTCACAGTTGAATACATTTATTTAACTAGTAGATGCTTTTCAAAGGAACAAAAGCATTTCTGCTAAACTTATTGCAAATTGTTAATTCAACTATAACATCCTTTTTTAACCATTCATGTAAATTAAAGACAATTTAAGTATTGATGCTATTTGAATAAAATTGAAGCATTATTATTGTATCCTATTTAAAAGCACTACACTTAAACAAAATAGGTGAAAAATATGGTATCTGTGTATATGTTTGTGGACTATTGTATAAATACTTAATATTTTCAAAAAAGCATATCATATCTCTTAATAAAGTTCATCTTATTCTTGTCACTTCTCTGAACAAAGAGTTCATGGCTCCTATTTGCTTAAATAATAAAGTCCAAAGTCCTTAGCCTGTCATATAAATTCTTCCCCAAACTACAGTTCCAACTTGATAAATTCACCTCCTTTCCAACCATTATACATCTCAGCTTTCACCACTACACATAAATCTCTTAGTTTCCAGCATTCTATTGACCTACTCTGATGCTAATATACTTTTCTGCTCCATATCCTACATCTATCTTCAAGGCAGTTTCCTACACTTACTCTTTCTTGATTGACATTCCACTTTCTTACTCAAGGTACACAACAAATGCTAGTGTTACCTAAACACTCCAGATTAAATTTAAATTACTAATGTTTAATCTATTATATTATCGCTAATTGGATATATATATATATATATATATATATATAGAGAGAGAGAGAGAGAGAGAGAGAGAGTATATCTTTATTACCATTTTAAAAGTCTTTTAAAAATTTTGTTTTTCAATTAAATTTCACATTAATATTGTTTTGTATTCATTTCAGGCATATAGCATAGTGGTTAGACAATCACATATGTACTTTACAAAGTGGTCTGGATATTTACAGTACCCATCTGGCACCATACACAGTTATTACAATATTATCCTATCTAATAAAATTGACCATCACAAGATGACTGCCCCCATGTGGTCAAAGATGGCCACCACAAGATGGCCAGCAAGGGAGGGTAGTTGGGAGGAACCCAGGCCTGAAGGGGAGGACAGTTGGGGGGGACAAGGCTGGCAGAGGAGGACAGTTGGGGGGGACCCAGGCCTGCAGGGGAGGACAGTTGGGGGGGACCCAGGCCTGCAGGGGAGGACAGTTGAGGGGAACCCAGACTTGTAGGGGAGGGCATTTTGGGGGCACCAGCCTAACAGAGGAGGGCAGTTGGGGGGGACCCAGGCCTGCAGGGGAGGGCATTTGGGAGGGACCCAGGCCTGCAGAGGAGGGAAGTTGTGGGGGACCCAGGCCTTCAGGGGAGGGCAGTTGGAGGGTACCATCCTGGCAGGGGGAGGGCAGTTAGGGGTAATCAGTTTGGCACGGGAGGACAGTTGGGGGGACCATCTTGTCAGGGGAAGGGCAGTTAGGGGCAATCAGGCTGGCATAGGGGTAGTTAGGCGTTGATAAGGCTGGCAGGGGAGTGGTTAGGGGCAATTGGCAGGCGAGAGGTTGGGAGCCAGCATTCCTGAATTGTGAAAGGGATGTCCGACTGCCTGCTGAGGCCAGATCCCACCATTGGGATCGAACCTCAACAGGCAGTCGGATATCGCTCACGGGGTCCCAGATTGGAAAGGGTGCAGATTGGTCTGAGGGATACCATCACCACCCTCTAGCCCAGAATTTCATGCACTGGGCCTCTAGTCATCATATATAATAAAAAGCTAATATGCAAATTGACCAAATGGCAGAATGACCGGTTGCTATGACGCACACTGACCACCAGAGGGCAGATTCTCAATGCAGGTGCTGCACCCTGGTGGTCAGTGTGCTCCCACGGGAGGTATGCCATTCAGCCAGAAGCCAGGCTCATGGCTGGTGAGCACAGAGGCAGTGGCAGGAGCCTCTCCCTCCTCTGAAGCAGCGCTAAGGGTATCTGACTGAAGGCTTAGGCCCGCTCCCCAAGGGAAGCGGGCCTAAGCTGTCAGTCTGACACCCCTGAGGGCTCCCGGACAGCAAGAGGGCACAGGCTGGGCCGAGGGACCCCCAGTGCACAAATTTCATGCACCGGGACTCTAGTTGATTATATTGCCTATGCTGTAATTTCTATCCCTGTGACTATTTTGTAACTACCAATTTATAGTTTCTATCATCAACAAATCAACAAACGACAAGTGCTGGAGAGGATGTGGAGAAAAAGGAACTCTCCGGCACTGCTGGTGGGAATGCAGGCTGGTGCAGCCACTATGGAGGACAGTATGGAGTTTCCTCAAAAAATTAGGAATGGAACTCCCATTTGACCCTGTGATCCCACCTCTGGGAATATATCCCAAGAAACCAGAAACACCAGTCAGAAAGGATATATGCACCCCTATGTCATAGCAGCACAATTTACTATAGCTAAGATTTGGAAACAGCTTAAGTGCCCATCAGTAGATGAATGGATTAGAAATCTGTGGTACATCTACACAATGGAATACTATGCTGCTGTAAAAAATAAGGAATTCTTACCATTTGCAGCAGTATGGATGAAACTGGAGAGCATTATGCTAAGTGAAATAAGCTAGTCAATGAAAGAAAAATACCACATGATCTCATTTACGGATAATAAAGACCATTATAAATTGATAAACATAAACAAATACAGAGGCAGAACAGCATTGAACAGACTGTCAAACTACAGCTGGAAGGCTGGGGAGGGTTGAGGGGGAGTTAAGAGATCAACTGAAGGACTTGTATGCATGCATATAAGCATAATCAATGGACACAAGACACTGGGGTTTAGGGGAGGAAGGGGAAGTTCAAGGGAAAAATGGAGACTTATTTAACACTCTTTGTAATACTTTAAGCAATAAAATAAAATTCAAAAATAATAATAAAAAATATAAAATATATTTTTATTGACTTCAGAGAGAAAGAAAGAGAGAGAGAGAGAAACCTCAGTGATGAGAGAGAATCATTGATACTCAATCACTGAGCAACACCAGCCAGCCCAATTTATACTTCTCAATCCCTTCACTTTTTCCACCTAGTCCTCCATCTCATCGTCTCCCCGGCAACCATCAGTCTGTTCTCTGTATTTATGAGTTTGTTTGAACTTTGTGCTTATTTTGTTCTTTACATTCCACATATAAGTGAAATTATATGTCATTTGTCTTTCTCAAACTGACTTATTTTATTTAGCATAATACTCTGTAGTTCCTTCCATGCTGTTACAAATGTTAAGATTTCATTCTTTTTTATGTACAGGTAATATGCCATTGTATATATGTACCACTGATTTTTATCCATTCATTTATTGATGCTCCCATATCTTGGCTATTTTAAATAAATCTGCAATGATCATAGAGATGGATGTATTGTTTCAAATTCGTAGTGTTTTGGGTTTCTTTGAATATATACCCAGAATTGGCAGTTTCACTCTCTTAATTTTTTGAGGACCTTTAGACTGTTTTCTACAATGGCAGCAACAATCTCCATTCCCACCAACAGTACATGAGGGTTTCCTTTTCTCCACATCCTCAACAACACATGTTGTTTGATGATAGCCATTCTAAGAGGTATCAGGTGATATCTAATTGTGGTTTTAATTTGCATTTCTCTGATGATTAGTGATGTTGAGCATCTTTCTATATGTCTGTATGTTCTCTTTTACGAAGTGTTTATTCAGGTCCTCTGCCCATTTTTTAATTCAACTGTTTGGTGTTTTTTTGCTGTTCAGTTGTATGAGTTCTTTACAAATTTTGGATATTAATATCTTATGGGATACATCACTGGCAAATATCTTCACTTATTCAATAGTCTTTTTGTTGATGGTTTCCTCTGTTGTGCAAAAATATTTTAATTTGATGTAGATCCATTTGTTTCTTCTTTCCCTTGCCTGAGGAGTTATATCAGAAAAAAAACATTGCCAAGAAGAATGTCAGAAATTTTATTGCCTATGTTCTCTTTAGGAGTTTTAAGGTATCAAGTGTTTAATTCATTTTGAGTTTTTTCTTGTATATGGTGCAAGAGGATGATGTAGTTTTTTGGATTTTTTGCATGAATCTGTCCAATTTTCCCAACACCATTTATTGAATACAATGTCATTAAAGCCATCGTATGTTCTTGACTCCTTTTGTTACAACAGACAGCTAATTAGGTATTAACAAAACAGAAGGGAGCAAATGGATCAGCTATTAAGCCTGGAAACTATAGCTTCTAGATATTCTGCAGGAGAGCTTCATGGCCTTACCAAGTGGATTAACATCCCTCCTTCCCCCAAGTAGGAGAGATCAGCTTTCCAGTCCCTCAAGGGAACAGCTGGCCCTTTCCCTGTTAGATTAACAGGTGAGGGAGGACCAGTTAAGAGAAAATTCGTCCACTGAGGCACGCTGACTAGAAGCAAGAGAAGGAGGCAAAACTTTGAGGCCTGCACAGTGGAAGCCAGAATGGCAACCATAAAGGGGAAGATTCTAGTCTGGGAAAATCTGGGAAAAGGATCAAGTAGGATAAGGACATGAAACCCCAGATGTTCCAGGAAAGGGGTAAGATAAGAGGAGGGCCCTGCAATAACCCACAAAGAATAAGGAAAGAGAGTGGATAATCTGAAAGAAAGCCTGCTCTCTCCCAAGCCCAAGGAGACACAATCAGAGCTACACAAAGGCCCAAGGCTCGTTTGTGTGAGAACTCTCTCTCTCTCTCTTCTATCAGCCACATGGGCCTGGCAGCCAAGCTGGCCCGAGTGCAGGCCAAATCTCAGGGTCTAAGCGCAGCACAGACACCATAAGGCAGTGGTTCTCAACCTTCCTAGTGCCATGACCTTTAATACAGTTCCTTGTGTTGTGGTGACCCCCAACCATAAAATTATTTTTGTTGCTACTTCATAACTGTCATGTTGCTACCGTTATGAATCGTAATGTAAATATATGATATGCAGGATGTATTTAGGCGACCCTGTGGAAGGTTCGTTCGACCCCCAAAGGGGTTGCGACCCACAGGTTGAGAACTGCTGCCAAAAGGCCTTGGCACCAAACACACAGATGGGGAAATGAGACCCAGAGAAGTTCTGCATCTCTGGGTCCTGACCCTCCTGAGACTGACAGGCCTGGGTGTTAGTTGAACCTGGGCTGCTTCTTTAGTGAGAGGAAGCTGAGCCACCTGATCATGGATGAAACAGTGGACAGATGGGGGAGTCCTTTGTTTTCACCTCAATAAATCCTGCCACTGTTACCACATCCTCTTACACACGAGTCCCCAAAATGGTTTTCTTATGACTTCCTGCAAGAATGCTATTTCAACGGGCAACACTTTGTCATAGATTAATTATCATTTACCCTCGGGTTTATTTCTGGGCTCTCTAAACTGGTCCGTTGATCTAGGTATCTGTTTTTATGCCAATACCATGCTCATATGATGACTACTAGGGGCCTGGTGCACGAAATTCTTGAACTGGGGGGGGGGTGTTCCTAAGCCCAGCCTGCCCCCTCACATATTGGGAGCCCTCAGGGGGTGTCCTACTGATGGCTTAGGCCCGTTTCCTGCTCCCCTTTGTAGGAGGTGACCAGGCTAATCAGGGGAAGCCACCAGCCCTATCACCCTGCTGCTTCAGCCACTGCCAGTCACCGCAGCCACCAAGGTGTTTTCATCAACACGGACTCTAGTCCCTTCACCAGGAAAAAATGACAACTTTCTTTAGGCATTTTCAAGATGTGTCTTCCATAGGATATGACATTTCTTTCTTTTTTTTTTATCCTCACCTGAGGACATGTTTCCATTGTTTTTTAGAGAATGTGGAAGAGAAGGGAAAGACAGAGAGAAACATCAAAGTGAGAGGCACACTTTGATTGGTTTCCTCCTGCATATGCCCTGACCTGGGCCCCGGCCAGGGAGAAGCCTGCAACCTAGGTACATCCCCTTGGTCAGAATTGAACTCAGACCCTGCAGTCAGCAGGCTGAGGCAATATGCACTGAGCCAAACCAGCTAGGGCAGGATATGACATTTCTTAGCCCTCCAGCAGTGGACCTTCCTTTTTTTTCTCTAGGAGTGTGGAGGAAAAACCCTAGATCACCCTTAGGGATTCTTATTATCCAAGTTACTAAGAATATTACCAGTGGCATATGGGAGCTTAGCCAATGAGTGATAAGAAAAGGTGTTTCCTCTGTAGTTCACTCTGATCACCAGCTCCACCCCTGCCCCTCCAATACCAGCTCTACCCCTGCCCAGGCCTATAACCTCTGGCCAAGGATGCAGGCCTGGGCAGGGGACCCCCAAGCCCCTGCCATCACCAGCTCCACCCTTGCCCCACTATAGCCTCTGGCCAAGGCTACAGGCCTGGGCAGGAGACCCCCAGGCCCTTGACATCGCCAGCTCTGCCTGTGCCCAGACCCCTGCGATCATAGGCTCTGCCCCTGCCCCTCTGATCACCAGCTTCACCCCTGCCCAGGCCCTGAGATCGCTGGCTTTGCCCCTGCCCCACTGCAGCCTCTGGCCAAGGCTGCAGGCCTGGGAAGGGTGCCAGCCTCCGCTGATTGCCTGTTTTGCCCCTCTGGCCCCCATCTCCCCCACCACCTGCCTGGCTAACAGGCCTGACTACTTCAGTGGCAGGGCTGAGCCGGACTGGGCACTGCCATCTTGTGGCCATGGGGGCAGCCATATTTGTAGTGGAGTGACACCTAATTTTTATATTACTCTTTTATTAGATAGGATAGCATTGTATTATTGTTTGATATCAGGTAATGTGATAATTACAACTTTGTTCTTTTTCAAGATTATTGTCATTATTCAGAGTATTTCGTATTTCAAAACCAATTTTTGGATTATTTGTTCTAGTTCTATAAGAAACAACATGGTATATTGATTATAATTGCATTTAATTTACATATTTCTTTGGTTAGTATGAACATTTTAATAGTGATAATGTTTCCTATCCATGAGAAAGGTATATGCTTCCATTTACTTGCATGTTCAGTTTCTTTCTTCAGTGTCTTATAAATTTCCAAACACAGATCTTTTATCTCCTTGGTTAAATTTATTCCTAGATATTCTTTTCTTTTTTTATGCACTTGTAAATGGGATTGTTTTCTCAGTTTCCCTCTCTGATAGTTTATTATTGGTGTATAAAAGTGCACCTGATTTCTGGATATTTATTTCCACTGAATTCATTTATCAGTTCTAGTAGTTGTTTGTTTGTTTCTTTGTTTTTGGTGCATTTTTTTGGTGGCATCATTAGGGATTTCTATATACACTATCAAATAATCTTCAAAAATGAGTTTTACTTGTTCCTTTCCTATTTTAATACTTTTTGTTTCTTGTTCTTGTCTGATTGCTGTGGCTAAGACTTCTAGTACTATGTTGAATAAAACTGGTGAAAGCAGACATCCCTGTCTTGTTCCTGATCTTAAAGAAATGGCTTTCAGCTTTCCACACTGAGTACGATGTTACCCAGGGGTTTATCATAAATAGCCTTTATTATGTTAAGATATGATCCCTCTATTCCCACTCTGCAGAGAATTTTTATCATACATGGGTTCTGAATTTTGTCAAAAGCTTTTTCTGCATTTATTGATATGATCATATTATTTCTATCCTTCATTTTGTTTATGTGCTGTATCACATTAATTGATTTATGAATATTATACCAAACTTGCATCACAAAAATAAATTCTACTTGATCATGGTGTATGATCTTTTCAATATATTGATGAATGTGGTTTGCTAATATTTTGTTGAGGATGCTTACAACTATGTTCTTCAGGGATACTGGCCTATCATTTTCTTTCTTTGTAGTGTCTTAATCTGTTTTTGGAATTAAAATAATGCTGGCATCATAAAATGAGCTTGGGAATCTTTCTTCTTCTTGTGTTTTTGGAAATATCCTGAGAAGACTAAGTATTAGTTCTTCTTTGAATGTATGCTAAAATTCACCTGTGAAGCTATCTGGTCCAGGACTTGTTTGTTGGGAATTTTTGTTCACTGCTTCAATTTTGTTGGTTGTGATCAGTCTGTTCAGATTTTGTTTCTTCTTTTTTGTGTGTGATTTCCAAACTTTCTTTTCTTTTTTTTATTATTACATAAAGTTTTACAAAGATTAGTACATATATCTCTTTTTCCCCCTGCCATTCCCCCAGCCTCTCCTACCCCCCGTGTTTTGTGTCCATTGGTCTTCTTGATTCAGTCTTGAAATACTGTATATTTCTAGAAATGTATCCATTTGTTTAAGACTAATCAATTTGTTGGCATATAGTTTTTTGTAATTTTTTTTTTTTACAATCTTGTATTTCTGTGATGTGTTATGTTTCCTCTTTCATTTCTGATTCTGTTTATTTGGGTCCTCTCTTTTCTTTATATGAGTCTGGTTAAAGTTTGATTAACCTTTTTTATCTTTTCAAAGAATCAGCTCTTGGTTTCACTAATCCTTTGTGGTTTTTTTTAGATGCTCACTTATTTCTGCTCTGATTTTTATTATTTCCTTTCTTCTATGCACTTTGGGCTTTGATTCCCTTTCTAGTTCCTTCAGGTGCACGGTTAGATCATTTGTGTTTTTTTTCTTGTTTCTTGGGGTAAGCCTGTAATGCTATGAATTTTCTTCTTAGCATTGCTTTTACTGTGCCACATAGATTTTGGGTTGTTTTGTTCATTTTCATTTGTTTCAAGGTATCTTTTGATTTTGTTCCTTGATATCACTGTTAACCCTTTCATTCTTTGGTAAAATGTTATTTAGCCTCCATGTGTTTCTATGTTTTCCAGTTTATTTCTTGTGATTGATTACTAGCTTCATACAATTATGGTCAGGGAAGAGTCTTGATATGATTTCCATCTTCTTAATTTTATTAAAACTTGTTATATGGCCTAATATGTGATCTATCATGGAAAATGTTCTATGTGCACTTTAAAAAATGTACATTCTTTTGCTTTGGGATGAAATGCTCTGAAGATATCAATTAAAAATATCTGATCTAGTGCATCATTTAAGGCTGCTCTTTCTTTTTTTAATATGTATTTTTTATTTCAGAGAGGGAGAGATAGAAACATCAATGATGAGAAAGTATCATTGACTGGCTGCCTTTTGCACACACCCTTACTGGGGATTGAGTCAGCAACCTGGGCATGTGCCCTGACTGGGAATCATACCATGAACTCCTGGTTCATAGGTTAATGTTCAATCACGGAGCCAAACCATCTGGGCTGTTCTTTCTTTTTTAATTTTCTGTCTGGAAGATCTATCAATTGGTATCAGCGGAGTGTTAAAAGTATCCCCTCTATAATTTTCTTATTGTCAATCTTCCCCTTTATTTCCATCAATATTTGCTTTATATATTTTTGTTCCTATATTGAGTGCATAAATGGATACAGGGTTGTATCCTCTTGTTGGATTGATCCCTTTATCATTATGTAATTTCCTTTCTTGTCTATTCTAATAGGCTTTCACCTTTCTTTTTTTTAAATATTTTTGTATTAAAAATATGTTTTTATTGACTTCAAAGAGAGGAACATAAGGGGAGAGATATATAGAAACATCGATGGGAGAGAATCATTGATCAGCTGTCTGCTGCACACCCACCACCGGGGATTGAGCCTGCAAAACAGGCATGTACCCTAACCAGGAATCAAACTGCAACCTCCTGGTTCATAGGTTGTTGCTCAACCATGGGCCACACCAGCTGGACTAAAGTCTATTTTGACTGATGTAAGTATTGCTACCCCAGTTTTTTTGTTGTTATTTTGTTTTTGTTTTTTGTTTTCATTTGAATGACTTTTTTTCACATCCCTTTAAGTTCATTATGTGTGTGTCTTTTGATCTGAAGTGAGTCTCTTGTAGACAGCATACATATATTTAGGTCTTGCTTTCTCATCCACTCAAGCAATACTCTGTCTTTTGATAGGAGCATTTAACAAATTTACATTTAAAGAAATAATTAAGAAAAATATATTTGTTGCCATTTTACTGTACATATTTATGTTCCTCTTTTTCTTATTCTTGCTTCTGCTTAAAGAAGTTGTTGCAAAATGTCTTGTAATACTGGTGTGGTGGTAATGAACTCCTTTATCTCTTTCTTGCTGGGAAGTTCTTTAATTCTTCTTCAATTTTAAATGATAGCTCTGCTGTGTAGAGTAGTCTTGATTATACATTCTTGCTTTTCATCACTTTGAATATTTTGTGCCAATCCTTTGTGGTCTAAAATTGAGAAATCAGGTAAACGTCTTATGAGAGCCCCTCTGGTAGGTAACTGTCTTCTCTTGCTGCTTTTAAGATTCTTTCCTTGTCTTTAACCATTGCTATTTTAATTATGATGTGTCTTGATGTGGGCCTTTTTGGGTTCATCTTGTTTGAGATTCTCTACTCTTTCTATATTTATACTTTTTTTTCTTCACCAGGATAGGCAAGTTTTCAGTAATTAGTTCTTCTAATGGGTTCTCAATCCCTTGGTCTCTCACTTCTTTTTGTACTCCTCTGATGTATATGTTGTTTTACTTGCTAGTCTCCCAGAGATTTCTTAAACTATCCTCATTTTAAAAATTGTGTTTTTATTTTTGCTAATCTGATAGGGTGTTTTCTGCTACCCTGTCTTCCAAATTGGTGATTTGATCCTCAGCTTTATGTGATCTTATTCCTTTCCAGTATGTTCTTCATTTCACATAAGTTCTTCATTTCTGACAGATTCTTCTTCTATTCTTACTATGTCTTTAAGTTCTCACTGAATTTATCCATTCTTCCCCTAAGTTCCTTGAGCATCCTTATAACCACGGTTTTTAACTCTATATCTGGTAATTTCCTTGTCTCCATTTCATTTCGTTCTTTTTTTGGGGGGGGGGATTTCTCCTTTACTTTGATTTGGGGCCTATTTTCTTTGTTTCCCCATTTTGACTGTCTCTCTATATTTGTTTCTATGTTATTAGATATTGTCTACTATATCTCCCAATCTTGGTATAGTGGTCTTATGTAGTAAGTGCCCCATGGGGCTCAGAAGCACAGTCTCCCTGATCATCCAACAAGGTGTTGCAGAAATGGCCCATACGTGGGTCATGTGAGCCCTCCTGTTGCATTTAAATCTCAATTTCTACTGTCCCCTCCATGCATGGAGTCAACCCTCAGGCTGCCGGACTTGAGGACCAACCCGAACCACAGTGTATGAGCTGCTGCTGTGCTGACCACACAAAGCAGAATTCAACTTAGTAGGGCCCAGTGCCTGCTCAGATCTCCTTTTTGATATGCCACCTGTGGAGCAAATGGGGTCATGTTCTAACATGGTCTGAAGCCCACCATAAGGTGCATTAGTTCGGGGCTTCTTGGTAGTGACTCCAGTGCAGGTCAATGTCAGACACTGCCTGTGACTGGCTCTGGGCTACCTGTTTGGAACCACCAAAAAGGATCAGTTTGTGGCTCCCTCTGCTTGGCCTGGGTGTGCATGGGAGGGGCCCAGGTACACACCAAGCCTGGCTTCCACCAGCACCAAGCTCTGGGGCAGGTGAGCAAAAGGTCCAAGGCCCCCCAAGTTCTGCCTCCCCCTGCCAACTATCAGGCTCAGCCACTGAAAAAAAACCTCTTGCATGTGTGACATAGGTTGTATGACATAGGTTCTCAGTGAGTCACCAGATAGGAATGAGTATTGTTCACCAGACTGCTACAGATTTTGATCTCTGTGCAAGTGCTACATTTGAGGCCACCCAACAAAACTCCTAGGGTACACCCAGGCAGGCTGCCAGCAGCCTCAGGCCTTTGTGGGTGAAGATGGGGTCTCAAGGAAGTTGTCAAGGTGAGGCCTGCAGAGTCTGTCAGGCCTAAACACAGTTGGAAATCTAGGAACTTCGTCTATTGATGCCTGACTTATGGATGAATAGAAATAATTTAAATTTAGTTACTCTAGACAAAACAGTAAAGTCAGATTTAATTATCCTAAGGCATGATTATTTTTAAACTTGATTTTAATAGGCAACAGTAACATAAATAAATAAGGCACTAAATCTTAAAAAGGAAATTCCTCTATGATCTTTGCTGCAGGGCACTAGGCAGTGGTCTGGATGAATGAAGAAAAAATATAAATCAAATGCAACAACCTCTGATATGTGCTGGAAAGTGCAGCAGGAGTTTATAATGCGTTGTTATTATTTTTGGCTTATTTCCTTTTTGTTT
>PVJC01015621.1:0-34811 GCA_004026665.1 Murina feae | reverse complement strand
AATGCTCTATCCACTGAGCCAAACCAGCCAGGGCGTAGACTAACTTAAATCTTAAATATGCCTGTGGCCAGGGCCATGGGTCACACAGCACAGCCAGTGAATTACTCTGGAGGCCATCAAAGCTGCATTTTCACGGGACTCCCCTGGAACTTCCTGAGGAAGAGGCGAGTCTCCCCATCCCGCCCACTAAGGGTGCAGCAACTTTGAAAAATATTATTCTGGGTGAGTTTCCACTATGTGGTACAGGCCAGCACCGCAGATGGCCGCGAGCCCTCCCCAAAAGTGCGCCACATCAGTAATGAGCAAAAGGTTGCCTTCCAGAACTTTCCACATGGTCATGGATAGTTAAGTGAAAACATGGTCAACCAGCCTGGCCAGTGTGGCTCAGTGGCTGAGCATCAACCTAGGAACCAGGAGGTCGTGGTTCGATTCCTAGCCAGGGCACATGCCCAGGTTGCAGGCTCGATCCCCAGTCGGGGGCCTGCAGGAGGCAGCCCACCAATGATTCTCTCTCACTACCGATGCTTCTCTTCTCTTTCTTTCTCTCCCTTTCCCTCTCTGAAATCAATAAAATATATATTTAAAATACATATACATAAAACCTCCTTTGGTCAACCAAAGGAGTAACAGAGGAGCTTAAGCTTTCTCTCCACTGAACCAAAGGGGTCTTCCAGGAGCCATGCCCGGCGTTCCTCACCCACCCCAGCTCCTCTGGTCTATGGAAACGAGAAGCAGCCCTCGCCGGTTTGGCTCAGTAGATAGAGCGTCGGCCTGAGAACTGAAAGGTCCCAGGTTTGACTCCGGTCAAGGGCACATGCCCGGGGTTGGGGCTCGATCCCCAGTGTGGGTTCTTGGAGGAGGCAGCCAATCCATGATTCTCTCTCATCATGGATGTTTCTACCTCTCCTTCTTCCTTCTTCTCTGAAATCAATAAAAACATATTAAAAAACAACAACAACACAGAACTGCATTATTAAAAAAAGAAGAAGAAAACGAGAAACACACCTACTGCACAGCCATTAGGGGCCCGGGCCAGGAGGGCCCTGGCCTCAGCTCTCCTCTTCCCCATCATGTCCACTGCCCAGGCTCTGCCTTTCTTTCAGGCCTGGAAGCGGGCAAGGAGGCTAGCAGAAGGTGTGGGACCAATGCCAGGAGGGCCGGAGCTCTGCCAACCCTTGCGCAGGCACAGCCGCTTGTAAGCAACTTAGGATGGCCCGCACTTGGGAGCCACTGGCAACAGAGACCTTTACAGGAGTTTCAGTGGCTGAATGTGTGGGCATTTGGGGGGGCATATGGTTTGTTTAGTAAGTGGAACACAAGCCAAGATTTTAGGCAAACAATGAGCAAGAAATTTCCCTTCATCTCGGAAGATTATTACAAATCCATTGAACATTGTGCAATACGCAGAATCAGAAAGGAGGATCAAGAAAAATGGTTGAACGGCAAAAGGTAAGAATGTGGCCACGCATCAAGGTTTCTACTACCCTCTTTCCTCGTAACAGGCAAGGTTAAAATGTGAAAATTGACATAGATGGATTTTGGAATATTTAAGGCAAAATGTAAATTCTACTTATGCCAGAGGATGTATTGTTTGGACTGGCTGTAAGGCATCCGTGGAAGGCATGTGTATTACGTTGCAAATAGAGTCTTGTTTGTGCTCCCCTAGAAGAGGCCTTCTTAACCTGGTGAGAGACGGCAGGCCTTAGGATGGGTTTGCCTGGAATGAACTCAGCCTCTGTCCTTTCCCACTAACCATGAGCCTCCGCTTGTATTTAACCCTTCTGAGCCTCAGTTCTACCATCTGCAAAATGGGATCGTGCCTCACTTATAGAGTTGTTTTGAGGATTAGTCAGCAAATCAAATCTCAGGAGTCCGGTTGCCTTTTGGGAGGGAGCCTAGTAGGCCCTCCATAGTGTCACTATTGCCTTTGACGCTATTGTTTCCCTTGGGTGTGAGTGCCGAGCGCATCCCGAAGACCAGCCCAGGGGAAGAGCGTGGGGCTCTGGCCTGGCCTCCTGGAGACACTGACGTCCTTGCGAAGCTCCATTGTGAAACATCGCAACACGGATGTGGAAGGAAGGAGGACAAAGCCCAGACTGAATCAGCCGGTCCGGGTAGCGTCGGGGAGACTCCTCGGCCGGGTGGGTCCGTGACTCACCACCGTGGCCCTTTCACTTTTCCTAGTGACCCAGCTGAGCTCTTCCGGCTGCAGTGATTCACCGTGTGCTGTCGTGGTTACGTAACGCAGGCTGCTTTGCTTCGTGGGGTGTCTATCTCTGTGTTCCGATGCCACCCCCGGAGGCTTTGGGGAGTCTTTTTCACACACCCTGGCACACGCCGATACAAACAGCTGCTGAAATCCCTGGGCATGAAACCGGCTGTCGCCTTGTTCCCGGAGAAGGGGGACGCCAACGGGCGGGCTGTGCCCTGGACTGGGAGTCGGGCGGGCCTCGCTGTAAGGAACACTGACTCCGCGTGGGGGCCTGCCCTGCTCTGGCCTCAGTTTCTCTATCCCAAAGGGAGAGGCTGGATCACGTCAAACCCGAGCTTTGGAAGTCAATGGACGTACAAGACTGGACGCTTCTCCACAAGTCGTTTCGCTGGGCAAGAGTTCCCCGCCGGTCTGCTAGCCAGTCCCAACCTTAGAAGATTTTAGGGGTTTGGACACAAGATGAAATCATTGGGAATGTTTCCAACTACAAATAGTAGCGGCCTCATGAGCAGGGGCTTATTTCTCTTGTATAACAAGTCTAGGGGAGACAGACGGCAGTACTGGGCCTTCTGCTGGGGTCCTGGGGGGGGGTGCGGGCCCCTCCTAGATCACTCTTCTTGCGAGCTGACGTTCCCTCTTGCTGGTCATCTCATCATTCCGGGACGGTCACCATAACTCTAGACTTGCATCCATGGTTATGGCAGGAAACAAGGACAAAGATGGCACCAGTCACACCCGTCTGTTATCAGCGCGGCCAAAGCTCCCAACGCACACCCCCAGGCACCTCACTGCCTAGGCCAGGGCCCCCGACCAGCCCGAGGCGTGAGAGCCGGAGAAACCAAGTGTCAGCAAACAGGACGAGAGCGTCATGACGACTCAGGGGCCCTACAGCTCCTCCCTCACGTGAGCACGTTCCCGCCCTGGTCGCAGTCGGGACTGGAGAGGAAGGAGCGGGCCTGGGTGTGGGAGGGAGTCCAGCCCTGTCACAGGTGCTGGGCGTCTGTCCCTACCCACCTTCCAGCAGAGCCGGGGGCCTGCCATGTCGGGGACCCCAGGAGAGGGCTTCCGAGCTCGACCACAGGTTCCCTTAGTTTGTGATTTTTAAATCCACAAAATGCGTGGCGTTGACAACTGCCTTTGAAAAAGCTCCCACTTGGCCCTGGCCAGTGTGGCTCAGTGGAGAGAGTGGAGGCCTGCAGACGGAAGGGTCCCGGGTTCGATTCCGGTCAAGGGCACAGGCCTGGGTTGCAGGCTCCTCCCCAGTGTGGGGCGTGCAGGGGGCAGCCAGTCAATGGTTCTCTCTCATCATTGATGTGTCTCTCTCTTTCCCTCTCCTTCCTCTCTGAAATCAATAATATCTATTTTTTTTTAAAAAAAAAAAAAAGGAAGAAAAAGAGAAAGCTCCCCCTGGGATGCAGATGGCGCGGGGGTCCAACTGTTGCCGGGAGACACAGCGTCTGTCTCCAGCGCGGCCTCGGGGAGCTGAACCCGTCAGGGGCGCGCGTGCCAGGAAGAGGCCAGACGGCGATGCGGGGCCCAGAGGAGCCGCCTCCCTCCTGGGGAGCCCGTCGGCAAGTCACACCCCAAGTCACACCCGAGCGCTTTCTCTCTGAGCACCAGCATCAGATGGGCCAGGCCCAAGAGGGCACGCCCCTCGCTCTGATGACAAGTCAGGGAGGCGCGGGTGGCCATCTTGCCTTCTGGGTAGGTCAGGCACCAGGCCTGCCTCTCACAGGGCTTACAGCAGGTCCCTCCTGGGAGACCTACATCCGGGAGCCTCTGGGCAAACGCACAACCACACCCGCCCGTCTCCATTTTCCCAGCACAGGTGACACCCAGGTCTTCGGTCCAGGGGGCTGGTGACAGGCGGGGCTTCCCTGGGGGGACAGTTGGGAATGGGAGATGGTGGCGGGAGTGGAGGAGCAGAAACCGCTTCCTGCAGAGATATCATAGGGGTGGGGGGGGGGCAGGGCAGGGGCAGGGCAGGCTTTCTGTGTGGCCGTCGGGTTTCTTTCCCTTCTCAGTGCCTCGTGCTTTCCTCACGCGGGGCCCCTGCACACGCCACTCGGCCTGAAATGTCACCTCTCAGCCACGACCTGAGGTAGACCCCCTCCCCCCCAGTCTTCAGCTTCGGCATCAGTGCCTCCCAGAACCCACACTCTCCTCACCAGGTGGGCGCACCCAGAGCACATCTGCACCTCTAAACTCCTGTTCCCCTCAAAGGGGCCACGTGCTGCCAGCTTCCACTGGCTGGAAACCCGCGTGAGGCGGGGCTGCACGGCCTCGGTGACTCCATGTCCTCAGCGATCCACCCCCACGGGGGGCTCTGCGCTTACACCCACGGAACGCAGGGAGGAAGGGAGATCCAACTCCCCCAAAGGCAGCGCAGTGAGAAACATGGGGACGTGCTCACGCTGCAATGAGAAGCTACACCAACGAGGGGCGACACGGAAGGAAAGGCCTCGGCATGCTAGCCGGCACTGCTCCCGTCTGAGACTACGAGGGGTTTAATATTCACGTAATGCCCGGGCATCTCTGACGTGTGCGTTTGCGTGTGTGTCTGCCCTGTCCCTCGTCCCGCCCAGGCCCTCACCCCTGCGGTCTGTGCCCGTGGGCTGTGTTTACACGTACAGCAATTCTCGGGCTACTCTCTTACCACCCACCCCTTCCCTCTGGGATCCAAGTCTCCTGAAATGGACATATTTACCCTCAAAATAAAGTGCGACGTGTGAGTCCTTCCACACACAGATACAAGAGGCACTTGCTCATGGTGCTGGGGGGCGGGGGGGACAGGGCACGGGGTGTGGGCACCGCTGGGGCCTGTGCCAGCTCAGTGAAGGGCACGGCATGGAAGGCCCTCCCTGCAGTGACCTCTGTGGCCCCAGGGCATGAAGATCCCTCCACACAGTGGGCCCCGACTACTCGCTGACCAGTGCCCAGAGCCCTGGGCATCCGCCCTGGGCACCTCTCCGTCACGCACTCAAAGCAGGTACGTGTTGGGGCCACTGTGTGTGAGCAGCCTTTGGACTTGCCCAGCTGTTCTCTCTGCCAGGAGCATCCTCCCTGTACCCCCCCCCCCCCACACACACACCTCTGCTCAGCCCGAACCCTACGCATTAACGCTGTCCCCTGCTACTCGCCCCTCCAGAGTCCCCGAGAGACATGGCAGACTCGCTCCCTGACCGCCCCCCCAGCCCTGTTCTGCTTCTCTCTTCCTCAGCACTTCTGCTAGGCCTGTCCCCCTGGCATGGGACTCACTGAGGCAGGGACCTTTCTGTTTGGTTCACGGATGCAGCCCCCGCACCAGACGCTGCCTGGCACCCGTGGGCACTCGACTGGTCATTGCAGCATGAAGAACCAGCGCATGAGCGAGCGAGCGAGCGAACGGGTCACTGAGTCGGGGCTCAGTCTCTGCAGGGCCAAGGGACGAGCGGAGTGGGAAGTGAGGGGTGTGGGGGGCAGGCAGCCGCCTCGGGAAGGAAGGCCAGGCAGAGGCTGCAAACCGACCAGGCAGGAACTCCAGGCACCAGGGCTAGCCTGGGGGGCCTGGTGGAGGTGAGTGGAGGGAGGGAGAGAAGGGGGCATCCTGGGTGACTCCACAGAGGGTCTGACCTGGCCTGGGGGGAGCGGGGGAGGGGGGCCGGCTGCCAGGTGAGGGGGGGAGGGACCCCGGGCGCCAGGTTGGCAGGGCCGGCCCCTCGAGCGGCCCACTCTGCCACGCGCAGGTACCTTGGCACGCCAGGTCCAGCCCATCAGGGACTGTGTGCAACTCCCGCCTGTCCCAGCTCCTTGGCTGTGGGGTCCGTGGGGTGCGTCTCGCTGATGGTCAGGCCCCGCCCTGCAGAGGCTGTGGCTGGTGCTGCTGCAAGGAAGGACCAGGCAGTGGCTCAGCCCTGCTCTCCTCTCCTCCCCGGTGGAGGCAGAGGCCCCTGTGGGATGTGACCCGCCCCCCGCCCGCAGTCACGGGCTGAGGCTGCACAGCGAGGCTGCCACCAGCCCGCCACTCGGTCACCATTCCTCAGAATCCTGCAGGCGGACCCTCTTGTGCCAACCAGCGGCTGCTGTGCTCAGGGCGGCCTGTGCCGCCTGCACCATCCACACCGTTACCTGCACTTCCCGCCCGTGACAGCCGGGCTCAGAGAGGCCGAGCGACCTGCCCAGAGCCGCCTGGAGAGGTGGAGGGGGCAGGGCTCGCACCCAGGCAGCGCCTGCAGGAGCCTCTCTGCTGCCCATGAGCCCTGTGCCTGAGGACCCCCCCACCCCCTACCCCGTCCAAGCGTCCCCGGTGTGGGAGAGGGAAGCCGGGGCCTGGAGTCGCGTTTACCCAGCCCTTTCCCATAAGCTCCCCACGCTGGATCTCAGTTGAGTCTCCTGGCGACTATTATCCTCTTTAAAATGGGGAAACCGAGGCCAAGACCACAGGACAGCGAGGAGGAGCGCCCAGGTCTTCTGAGGCCCCTTCCCACGGCCTCGGGTGGGTCCCTGGGGGCTGTTTCTCAGCCAGACGAGCTGCCAGAACCACGCCGGACCCCAGCTCTGGCCAGGCCGTGGCCACCCTGCCGTCGGCAAGCCCAGGCCTGTCCCAGCAAGACCAAGGTCCAGGCAGAGGCCACTGTGCGGAGCGACCGGTTGTCCAGGCGGACGGGCCAGCACCGTCCGAGGCGCAGAGGGGCGGCCCGGGTGCTGGGCCCTCTGCCTTCGGAGCAGAACCTCCGGCGCCTGGGTTCCCGCTCGGGCGTGAAGGCCAAATTTCAGCTCCAAGTGAAAATGGGCCTGAGCTTTCCGCTTTGAAGGTGCGGTTGGTAATGAGAAGGCCAGAGGCAGTTGGAGCGGCGTGAGCGGTAATCACTGTCATCAGGGTAATTGAGTCGGATTTATTAGAGCTGACGATGGCCTTTTCTTTCCTCAGCAGAGAAAGAAAATAATTTACTGCTATTCAAACATTTACGTGGTTTTTTTTTTTTTTTTCTTTCCCCAAACCCCTGGGAAACGGCTGGGTTTCGGAACTTCTCCTCACAAGGGAGGCGACAAGGACCCCTTGGGCGGCCTGACTTTCTCGGGTGCGAGTTATTACAAGAAGCAAAATCAAACGGACCCTGAGGATCGGGGAAGCAGCCAGGAGAGCAGGAAGGTCGGAAACAGGGGAGTTGAACCCTCTCATCCGCTGTGGGACCTAACGAGTTCCCCAGCCTCTCTGAGCCTCAGTTTCTTTGTCTGTAGAATGGGGATAATAATACTCAACTGCACAGTTGTTGGGGAAATTAAATTAAGCCAAATCATATAAAATTTAATTAAAGAAGATGTATAATATTCCTGGCAAATGTTAATAAATGTTAATACCAGTCCCTAAAATTTACTTATCTCATACAAAATTCTATAAGGAAGCAGTCCAGGCTGGCGGGTGATTTCACAACCTGCAGGGACCTGAGCCACTTCTCTTTCTCTTTTTAAAAAATATATATTTTTAATATTTTTATTGATCTCAGAGAGCAAGGGAGAGGGAGAGAGAGAGAGAAACATCACTGATGAGAGAGAATCATGGATCAGCTGCCTCCTGCATGCCCCCCACTGGGGATGAGCTCGCAACCTGGGTGTGTGCCCTTGACCGGAATCGAACCTGGGACCCTTCCGTCTGCAGGCCGATGCTCTATCCACTGAGCCACACCAGCCGGGGCCACTTCTCTCTTGTGGTTCTGCCACCCTCAGCAGGAAGCTCTCACCTCATGGCCCAATGTGGCTGCCAAGCTCCAGCCATTGTGTCTGACCTCCAGCCAGCAGGGAGGGGTAGAGCACAGTTTGGTTCTCTACCTCTCCTTTTTTTTTTAAAAAAAAGAAAACTATGTACATATATTTTTGTGATTTCAGAGAGGGGGAGAGAGGAAGAGAGGCAGAGAGAGGTAGAAACATCAATGATGAGAGAGAATCATGGATCGGCTGCCTCCTGCATGCCCCCCACTGCAGATCAAGCCCACAACCCGGGCCTGTGCCCTGAGTGGGGATTGAACCGTGACCTCCTGGTTCCTAGGTCGACGCTCAACCTCTCTTCAAAGGACACTTCCTGGAAGTCACACGCAAACACTCTGGCTCACAGACTTGGGACAGAATCTGCCACGGGCCCCTCAGCAGCAAGGAACCCTGAGGAACGCAGCCTTGATTCTGGCAGCCACGTGTCCAGGTAAAACTGGGGTCCTTGTGTTAAGGAAGAACAGGGAGGAGCCTGTGGAGACAGGCTGCCCTGGGGGTTGATGGGAAGAGCGCACACGAACCCCAGCAGCGTCTGTACCTCCGGCCTGCTTGGCCCTGTCAGACGCTGAGGCCCGGCCGCCCAGAGGTGGAGCTGGGAGCAGGGACAAAGGCCCTTTTATCAGGAGTGCGTCTGGCAGCGGGCACTCCCCTGGGCCTGCACACGGGTCTCCGAACCTCTGAAGACGCAGGCGGAGCAAAAGCCAGTTGATATTTTGCTGTTTGGTCTGGTCTCAGGGCCTGGGAGCAGCCGGCAGTGTGACCCCAGGCGTGGCGACTTCCGAAATGGTGTTTCCGCCCGGACACGGCCTGGAGGCAAGTAGAGCAGAGGCCGCAGGAGGCTCAGCCGCGTGCCTGGGGGAGGCTGCTGCTCCGAGCCCTTGCGTGCCTTTCCCAGGTCCCCCTGGGCCCCGCTGACTCTCATCGGGATGAAGCAATGCCAGGGACAGACGCACATGAGGCTCAGGGGACGGCACGTGGCCAGGGGGCAGGGGGGTGACCGCATGGCTTTGCCCTGGGCTGACTTTCAGGTTTGGGACAATCCCTGGGGCCCGAGCACAGCGGCTCCGGCTCCGGGTCAGGGGAGGCCACGCAGGGGGCGCCTGCCTGCCAGGCTCTCTGAGATCTGACTTTGGGGCTGCTCCCTGCGCCACTGAAACCTCCAGTTAGACACTGGGGGGGGGGGGGTTCTCATTCCTCCCTTGCCCAGGAGCCCCAGGCACATCAGCAGGAAGGACACAGGTGGTGGGGGCAGCCTCAACCTGGGTGAGGACGTGGGATGTGGACACATGTGAGAGCCCAGCTAGGCTGAGAACAGGGTCTGTGTTCTGGCCTCAGCTCTAGTCACCCACTGGTCCCCCCACCTGTGCTATGGAAGTGGAGGTGGGGGTGGGGGAGGTGGGGGTGGGGGGAGGGGGTAGGCAGCGCAGACTCGGCTGGCCCAGCCCTGGACTCCGAGTCCCCGGTTTTAGGGATGGATCCACGGGGCAGAGTTGCTCGGCGGCTACCCCCAACCTCTCTGCTCCTCGCTTGGTCCACTTCCTGCTGACCTCTCCCCCACTCAGCACGCTTCCCTCCCCACAGCCAGTTCACTCCGAGTCTCCCGCTCCCATGCTCTCCCTGGGCCCTGGGGAGGCGGGAGGCGGGGCCTTGCTGGAGAGTGCTGGGTCGAGGGTCTGGCTGGGGTGGGTGTGGGGTGTGTTGGGGGGAGGGGGCGGTGGGACAGATCATAGGAGACCTGAGGGCAGTAAGGCAGGGCCAGAATGTGACAATTAGGAAAAGTGCCTGCTGGGTGAGTCCTGTGGGCTCAGTGAGTGGACCGGGCCCATTCTCAAGTGTGGAGGAGGCACCCCTGGGTGGGCACCGCAGCCCCCGTGATTCGGGCTGGCTCAGGCCCAGCACCATAACCTCCGATGAAGGCTTTAGAAAGAAGGAAAAACTGCAGGGCGTGAGCTGGGGGCTGGGGGTGGGGGTTGCTGAAAACAGCATTGGGGAGTAAGGGCCAGTTGACAGCATCCTGTTCTAGAAGAAGTCCCTAAGCCTCTTTAAAAAATACCCGTACTAATAAAAGAGAAACATGCAAATTGGCGTCACTCTGCTACGCCCACCAGCCAATCAGGATGAGCATGCAAATCAACCCAACAAAGATGGAAGTTAATTTGCATGGCTTCTTGGCTGTGGCTGGACCAGAGGCCTGGGTCCCGGGTGCCGGAGGAGAGCTGGTGCCGGCAGCCAGGGGAGGGAAGGCCTGGTGTGCGAATCTTCGCGCAATGGGCCCCTAGTATATATATATTTTTACTGATTTCAGAGAGGGGAGAGGGAGAGAGAGAAACATCAATGATGAGAGAGAGTCACTGATTGGCTGCCTCTCGCACGCCCCACACAGGGGGTCGAGCCTGCAGCCTGGGCCTGTGCCCTTGACCTGAATCGAACCGTGACCTCCTGGTTCCTAGGCCGACGCTCCCCTCTGAGCCTTGCAACTGGGCTCGAAGCCTTTTTGATCTCCACTTGGGGTGGAGACTGTCACATCCTCCTGGTTTGAGTCATGTGCTGGCTGGGGAGGGCAGGGGCCCAGGGCTCTCCCCACACCCACACCTGCCTGTGCGGCCCTCTGCCTGCCCTGTGCTCCCTCTCCTCCCTCCCCTCTTCCTGCTCCCTATCTCCTCTCTGTCTCTCAGGCCCTCTCCCCACCATCTGTGTGGGTAACAGGAGGTTCTTGCTCTTTCCTCATCCACAGATTCCCTGACCCTCCACACCGCCTGCTCCAACCCCCTCTTCCCTGCCCATCCTTCCAGACGGAATCCTGGGGCCGCGCCAGGCCCTGCCCCTCCTCCGCACATAGTGGCTGCATTGTGCGACCTCAGCCTGCTCACTCCTCCTCACTCCTGTGCAGCCAGGAGCCACCCTCTCAGGTCCCTGCCTCCCACTGCTCTCCCTTTAATTTACTGATGTTCCTGCCACAATAACTGTCTGTACTCACACTGGCTGGCTGGCTCCCTCAGACCTGGGTCCCCCCCCTTCCCCCATCATCTTCCCCAGGAGCGTTTTGTTTGCCTGTTTGTTTGTTTCCTCTGACCACAGCAGGAGCCTATATGACAAGGCTTTTGTGGCAGGAACCCTACCCCTTCCTTAGTCCACACGGGAGGTTCATTCCAGGCACTGGCCAGCTCACCCCGGTCCTGGATGGCCAGGGAAGCAGCCTGGCAGGGGTCCTGTACAACTCCCCCCCCCCCCCCCCCCACCGGGCTGCAGGGCTGTGGGATCCCACGAGGCAGATGCCGGCACTGCGGGTCATGAAAATGCAGCCTTACCCCTCCTCAGTCTGCTGGAGCTGTGGGCTGAATTGTGCCCCTCCCCCCAAAAAACAAAACCCCAGGCACGCTGGAGTCCTGACCCAGCACCTCAGAGTGTGCCCTGGTGGAAACGAGGCCTCACTGGTGCGGTTAGTCAGGACGAGGGTGCGATGGAGTAGGAGGCCCCATTTCAACCCACAGGAAGAGGAGGCCCTCGAGGGACAGCAGGGCAGAGGCTGGCCGCAGCTCAGGAGCCGGAGAGGGCGCGTGCCCCCCGCCCCCCACACTTCCAGAGGGAGCGCGCCTGCCAGCCCCGGAGATGCCAGACTGCAATGTTGTGGTTACGAGTCACCCTGTCAGTGGCCCTCGGAGAGGAACGTGATGGGCACAGGAATTGCCCCGGGGGGCAGGGGGCGGCCAGCGACAGGCATGGGTGTGAGCAGCCGCACCGCCATGCTCCTGTGCTCTGGCCCTTCTCCCCACTGGTGCCTGCATGCCACCCCCCTCCCTCGGTGACTAGCTGCTGCAGGCGGGATGCCTGATGCAGGGTCCTGGTTGCCTGGTGTTTCCTGGGCTGACACTGAGCCTGGGAGCTGGCTCTCCGATGCAGAAGAGGCCCTCGCCCAGGAGAGCGCTGCTTGGCCCGGAACAGGGGTGGGTGCTATGCCCCTCACCGGCTGCCTGGGCCTCCGGCACCCGCTGGTCTGGCAGACACCTGGGCCCTGGCCCTGCTGAGCCACCTGCATCTCCCAACCCTCATGCTTTGCCCCAGAACCTCATCTCCTTTGATATCCTCCTGGAGCCTGTAGACCAAGCATGTCAAACTCAAAGGCTAGCACGGGCCAGATGAATGAGGCATGCAGCCCGTGGGCCGCGAGTTTGACACGCTTGCTGTAGATGAACTTGGCATTGAAGCCGGGGTTGGAGCTGGAGGCCTCCTTCTCATCTCTATCCCCAGCGCAGCCACTCCAGGGCTCTGAGCTCTGATGGGCCACGAGGCGCTGAGAGCCTGGGGCCTGCGGGGACAGATGTCTTGCTTGGAGCGACGTGAAGCCACCAGGAAAAGGGGGCCTGGGACGAAGAAGGGAAGCAGACGGGAGGCTCGGGAAAGAGAAGGGCCTGGCAGGACGCTGCATATCCAGAGGTCACGGGTCCAGGTCTCCTGGGGGCCCACAAGTTTCATGGCCATGACTGCAACAGGCCTCCCTGTGCTCCAGCTGCTGCCTGCAGGCCCCCCACGCCCCCCGCTGCTGCCTGCAAGCCTCCTACGCCCCCCACTGCTGCCTGTAGGCCCCCCGGGCTGTGTGTTCTGTGGGGAACTGGGAGGCTCCGGCAGCTCCAAGGGTGGACTCAGGCTCAGTGGCTGGCGCGTGGGGGGCGGGGGGAACACGAGTGACTGAAGTGGGGGCAGGTCAAAGTGCAAGAGGCTTGGCTCCCACCACCGGCTACACTGGAGGCCCATGGCAGACAGACCAGCGTCCCGGATCTGAAGCCTGTGAGTCATCTGCCGGGACACTGAGAGGCCACCGGGCGAGCCCCAGAGGGAGCGAGGACATGCCAGCCTCCTGAGCACACAGCCACTGCCCTGGCCAAGGGCTGAGGGCCGCCAGCAGCAGCCTGACCCCTGGACTTTGCCTTCTACATCGCCATCCCTCACGGGCACCCGTCCCACGTGAGAACAGCTTGCTCCCGGGGGGTGCTGTGGGCTGAGCGGCCCTCCACCCTGCCGTCAGCGGCTGGGCTGGCATTTCATATTTGGCATCGCAATGCCGGGGGCCGAGAGAGCGGGCCCTCCTGTCTGGCTGCTGCTCCCCTCCGCTCCAGACTCCCCCTTTGGTCTCTGGTCGTGAGTCTGGAAGATGTTTCTGAGACTGGGAAGCGCTGTTCCTGCCCGAGGCCACGCGGCGCCTGAACCTGGGCGCGGTCTTCTGAAGGAGAGCGCCGTCACTTCCTCACCTCTCAGCACTGAGTGGGTGAGCCCCCTGAGGATCCGGTCACGCGGGGGGCTCGGGCCTCGGAGGAGTGGGGGGTCTCGAGGACAGGGGCAGAACCTGTGCAGGACCAGCTCACAGACAGCGAGTTCGCGACAGGCTCCGGAGCCCAAAGTCACAGACACGAACGCAGGGCCTCCAGCCGGCGGGACAGACGGGCAGCTCAGAGTGGCTCCTCGGATATTGGGGGACCTGCTACTCAGTAACGGGGGCCCCACAAGGACGAGGGGAGGAACGGCGTGTTTGTAAAGGGGGGAATAAAACTGGCTCCTCATGCACACACAGCAGAACGGGGTTCCCCCACCTGCAGTGCATGGGAAAGGCACTTACAACCCAACAGAAGGAAGAGCAGTACAGGGTCTACTTCCCAGGGATTGGAAATGCTTCCTAAACAAGAGCCAAAGCACAAGAGGTAAGGGGGGGGAGGGGAGAATGAGCCCCCTGCCCTCCACACACCCTCCGCCGTCCCCACCATCGCTCAGAAGCCCTCGCTCAGCACCGCCCCAGGCCTGAGCTCCACCCATTCCCAGTGTTTCTGCACCCACGGCCCATGTCCACCCCTGGGCCAGCCTCCAAACCCGTGGGATGCCCTGACTAAAGCACCCTGCTTTCCGTGTGTGTGTGTGTGTTGGGGGGGGGGGGCAGCCTCACCTGACAGCTTATGCTAACCAGGTAAGCAACACTGATCAGGGTGGGTTTATCATTTTTTAAAAAACATTTTAATCCTCAGGCAAGAATATTTCCCCACTGATTTTTAGAGAGTGGAAGAGAGAGGGAAAGAGAGAGAGAAACATCGATATGAGAGAAACACATCAATTGTTTGCCTTCTGCATGAACCCTGGCCAGGCAGGAGGCCGGGGAGGAGGCTGCGACCGCAGTGCATAACCTGGACCAGAATCGAACCCCGGACCCTTCGGTCTACAGGCTGACGCTCTACCCACTGAGCCGAATCGGCCAGGGCTGGGGTTTATCTTTTCATAGAAAAAGTTCACGAGGCTAACACGAGGTAGACAGTGGAACGGAAGATGGCACTACTCCAGAATGTACTCCTTAGCCACCAAATAGTATTAGAAATGCCTAGAGAACAGCAGGGACATGTGACCGACCACGAGAACGCATCACAACGCTGGGGACGTCGTGGCCACATTGGGGACATTGTTACCGACCTGGAGGAGATCTTGTCTCAACAGCGACGGGCACAAAGGACTCCTTTCATTCGCGAGTCACTGCAGGACGGACGAGGAGAAGGCGCTTTCCGACTGGAACCAGCCTCTTTGGAACAGTGTGTTATTGAAAAGCTCGGGGAGCTGCTGGGGCTGCGCGTTACATGGAACTCTCTAAAGAGGAGAAAGGACCGCGATCAGGTTAGCAACAGCGTCACTGAGGACGGTGAAGACCAGCCGAGTGCCATGGCGGAAGTCACTGGCTTCATGAAAACAAGACCTCCCCTCGCAGGACCGGCCTCGGCCAGGAGATGGGAGCGAAGGGACCCTGCTGGGCAGGGGGACCCACAGGAATCTGATGGGACCCACAGGGATCTGGGCAGGGGGACCCACAGAGGCCTTAGACACCCAGGAGCGGAAGGCAAACAAAACAAGTGTTCCCCACTGTGAGGCTCTATCCACCCGGCAGGTACTACGCACACACACACACACGCACACACACACACTCCCTCCAGAAAATAATTCTAACAATATGATGGCTTTTTCTGGTGCAACTGCACAGGAGCGCTCTCTCTCTCTCTCTCTTTCTCTCTCTCTCTCTCTCTCTCTCTCTCTTAATTGATTTCAGAGAGGCAGGGAGAGAGAGAAACATCGATGAGAATCATCGATCAGCTGCCTCCTGCATGCCCCCCTCTGGGGCTCGAGCCTGCAACCCAGGTCTGTGCCCTGGCTGGGAACTGACCCGTGACCTCCTGGTTCATGGGGTGACAACCATGGAGCCTTGCTGGTGAGTGAGTTTTTATCTTTAATCGTGAATGGTTCCTTTTCTAGGAGTTTATTTCAAATGTTTCCTCTCACACGGCAGCATTGGCAAGCAGGCTCTGAGGCCCAGAAACACCACGGGGAGGCGGAGAAGAGAATGGGAGAGCTTCTCTCCCAGGGGCCCTGGGGAAGAGGCCCGGCCGAAGGAACGGTGCTGTCAGAGCCACTGCTTTTTCACCCGCAGGAAGTGGGCCTCGTGGCCCTGACACTGCCTCCTCTCCTGTCAATGGGTCTCTCCTGGGCGAGGGCGGTGCTGGCAGGTCCAGCCCGCAGTGCTGCGGGCCAGGGGCATTCACAGCTCTGCCGGCAGCCTTTCCTTCCGGAGGCCTTTCCCCTCCTGGGCTCTGACCTGCCCGTGGCCTTGGCCTGAGACTTCCCATCTGGAGAGAATGGCTCTGAGAAGTGGCACAAGCCAGGCCCGTCTCGGCATAACCGGGCCACCACTGAGCTGGGCACCCCCGGGAGGGAGGGCGGAGCCCGCAGCGGCTGCTGGCAGAGGCCGAAGGGCAGTGTCGCTGGAGAGACGGAGGTGCCACCTGGGCAGTGGGATCTGAAAGGGTCGGAGTGAGTCAAACCCAACACGACGGTGTGCTGGACGCGAGGGGGACTGGAGGCTACACCATCCCTCCCCCTGGAGGACATGTCAAGCCGGGGGTGCCTCTGCCACTTGGCCACACGAGTCACTGCTGGCATTCTCTCTCAGCACCTGCCTGTCCCGGGGCGGCCCGGTCCTGCGGCCCAGGTGGCTGCTGGGAGCTGGCCGTGGCGCGGGACTTCCAGCCGCGGGCAGGAGGCAGGCCCTGGAAGGATGTCCGCTCCACTGACTCCCAGAAGGGGCACGTGGCACTCTGTCGCATCACCTGGTGCAGGGCAGAGGCCGGGTCTCATGGGCTCCAGGAGGCTGGGGGTGGGGGTGTCCCCTGGGGTTTCCCCGGAAAGGTGGGGAGTCCTGGGACATCAGCACTCTGAGGCGCAGGCACGCCAGTGCGCGTGGGCAGTGGCATCAGGGAGTCGCCGGGCGGTGACAGGCCCCGCCACACCGGCCTGCGTGTCCCCGTTAGTTACAGAGACCCCCCAGTTGCGGCTGCAAGGCCTTCGGATGGGAGTAGCTCTCCTGGGGGGCTCCCTCCTGGTTGAACAGGCCCTTCCACAGGCACTCGCCACCGTCCAGGCAGCTGTCGCCTCTGTGACTAGCGTTCCTTCAGTGGAACGTGAATCTGCTCTGCCTTCACGCAGGGACAAGTGGAGGCAGCAGCGCAGACCGCGGGACACGGGACGTGTGAGACTCCCCAGGTGCAGCACCCAGCTGAGCTGAGCTGAGGGCAGGGGGTGTGCCCGAGGGAGAGGGAGGCAGGGCGCCCAGGGAAGAGAGCAGGTGAGGGCGGGCAGCTGGGGGGCTGGTTCTCAAACACCTCTAGCAACAGAGCCCTCTCGCCAGCCGGTCACCCGAGGGAAAGCTCAGCCATCTAGGCCGCCACGTCGCTGTGGGCAGTGGGGACCCCCATGCCCCTGAAATGACGCTACCCTTCTCCTGTGAGGCCCTGTAGGTGAGGCACCTCCAGGATCACTGCCGGGAGGAGGGGGGCCAGGGGCAGGGCAGGCCAGGTCCCCCAGGGGCCAGGTCCCCAGGCCCGGCACGCCCGGGGTCAGGCGGCCCGTGGTACCCGCTGGCTTTTTCCGTATTTACTCCGGAGAGCTCTTCAAACAATGAAGAGGAAACCTCCCAGCCGGCCGTGCAGGATACTCGTCTGCGGCCTTTCCAGGGAGGGGCCGCCGCTGGGGGCCGCTCACCGGGGCAGGAAGCCGCCCGCACCCCAGGAAGCAATAACGGGCCTCGGCCTCGCTGACCTCACACCGCCTCACCCTCGGGGTGAGGCCGCAGGAGAGAGGCCTTGCATGCACCCTCCCTGACATCGGCCACCGCTATGTGGGGTCTGGGGCTGTCCCCCAGCGACACTCCCTCCCCTCACCAGCAAAGCAGAGCCCCGAGGGCTGTCCACCACTCTGAGACCCCACGGCGCCGACTGCCCTTGCACCGTGCACACAGCCCGCTCAGGCCCACTTTTGGGGGCTTGGACTCCCTCTCACGCGGGGACCCTCTTTTCCAGCCTATCGAGCCTCGGTCCATCGGGATCCTTCCCTCCCCCCTCCCGAGGGCCTGGGGAGAAGCACACACCGCCGAGCCTGAGGGCCGCCCAGCGGACGCAGCGGGTCTCGCCCTTGAGTGGCCAGCTGTGCTGACTGGCTTGGGCCCCCCAACAAAGCCCCGCCAACTGGGCCGGCTGGCCTGGCCGGGGCAGGCCCAGCTCCCGGGACTGACCGCCGGGCTGTGGGGGGCGCCGCACCCCGAAACTCTGTCCTGTGTTCCTGAAACCCAGATTCCAATGTGGTGCACAGCCCAGCAGGAAAATGGCAGGAAAGGCGCTCAGATGGTATAGGACGCGGCCGGGATGCCCAGGAGCTGAGCTCCGCCACAGCTGAGCCGGTTCCACGCCGGCACCCTCCCGGGCCGCTCTGCAAGGTGGCTCGCCAGCGACCAGACAAGGGCAGTGCGCAGGGTCCTAGAAGCTGGCAGCTCAGAGCTGGCTCGGCTCCGTCCTGCCAACCGGCCTCGGACGACAAGGAGAGCGCCACCCCCTGTCGTTAGAGCCCGGCAGTCCAGGCCCCGGGGCTCTCCTACCTGCCCTCCCCGCAGGGAGGGCGCCCTGCTGCGCGGCCTGGGGCAGGGCCCCCGGGGTGCACGGCCGAGCAAGACCAGCCCTGGCCTTGAGAACCAGTTTGCTCCCATGTGGGAAACAGGGGCACAGACACCCGCTGCGTGGCTCCGAGGGGCCCCGTCCTCAGCGTCCACGTGAGGCCGCCCCCAGGGAGGGACACCTGCGGCTCAGGAGAACCTGGGGAGCAGCCACACCCAGTCCACGTCTCTTCCTAGACGGGACTCTGCCTCTGCGCGTCCAGGGGAGCGTGGTGCCAGCACAACAGACAGCTTGGCAGGGCACCTGAGGGTGAGGCTGCGGGCAGAGCTGCAGCAACAAGAAGCCAGAGATGCCAGGGGCCTAAGGAACAGCCGTATTTCTCCCACACACAGGGGTCTGGAAGGAGGCGTCTGAGCGCGGGGGGCCCACACTCCTTCCACCCAGCGGCTCTGCCCTCTCCTCGTGGGCATGGTCAGAGCAATGTGCTGTACTGACACACTGAACTGCGCACTTAAGAGTGATTAAGAGTCACCTGCCCGGCTGGTGTTGCTCAGTGGTTGGGCATTGACCTATGAACCAGGTCAGGGTTCGATGCCCGGTCAGGGCTCACGCCCGGGTTGCGGGCTTGATCCCCATTAAGGGGCGTGCGGGAGGCAGGTGATCCATGATGCTCATCACTGATTATTCTGTCTCTCCTTCTCCCTTCCTCCCTGAAATCAATAAAAAGAAATTATTTTAAAAAATTAAAATAAAACAGAGAACCCTCCCCCCGACGAAGGGTCAGGACACTGTTATCTACCGCATGACGGTCTCCCCACAGCAGCGGCGGGTTAGCAGAGCACAGCGCGCTCAGGGGGCCAGTGTCGGCTGCGGGCAGGGGGTGCTGCGATGGAGTGAGGCCGGCCCGGGCTCCCCAGCTTCACGTGCGCACTCACGCGAGACGGGGATGGAGGGAATCCGACTGAGTCACCGCAGGACGTGTGGATCCGGGCAGCGCACGTGGGCACCTCGAAGGAAACGCTCTTCATGTTTGTAGACTCTCAGTGGCCAGACACTCGGCTGGGCCCGTTTCCTGTTCCAGGACTTTTCCACAGTCGTGCTTAAGGGGACCTTCACAAACACGGCGAGGGGCGGAACCGGAGGCTCTCGGGGCACCTCCGGGGGCTCCCAGCCTCTATCTCAGCAGGAACACTGGCTAGTGGAGGGTGGCTGGCAGGGGGCAGGGAGGGCAGGGGAAGGGAGGGAACAGGGACAGGGAGCAGTGGGGCTCCCAGAGCTGCTTTCTAGACGTGCCCTCCAACAGTTAAAAACAAGTAAAGAGCTGGCCTGGCCGGCGTGGCTCAGTGGTTGAGCGTAGACCTATGAAGCAGGAGGTCAGGGTTGGATTCCCGCTCAGGGCACAGGCCTGGGTGTGGGCTCCATCCCCAGTGTGGGGCGTGCGGGAGGCAGCCGATCCATGATTCTCTCTCATCATTGGTGTTTCTCTCTCTCTCCCTTCCTCTCTGAAATTAATAAAATCAATCAATCAATCAATCAATCAATCAAGGGTAAAGAGGAATGACAGCTCCAGGTGTTCAGGGTTACCTGAGCCCATGACGCCAGAGGCTCTCGGGTGGGAGGTCTGGAGGGTGCTATGGTCACTGTACAGCTGAAACGCTGGCACATGTTGGATCAAGTTCACGAAGGTGTAGGCCGCTCCCATCTGATGCCTTTTTTAAGGCACTCTTGGCCCCACGAGAATCAGGCCCCCCACCTTGAGCATGTCACCTGTACCTGAAGCCAGGCCACAGGGCAGACACGGGGGGCGCTCTGCCCCACCCTCTATCTGCGTTGGTTGGGACGAGCTTGGTGGCCGACACACCGTTCTCCTGGGACCTGCGGGGCTGGGAGTGGTTCCTTTGAGGGTCAAGGGTACAAAGCATGATGGCCCTGTGAACCCAACAGCTGAGAGCTAGAAAGTAACACGAGCTGACCCCCGTGGCTGGTGTGGCCCCGAGCTCCCCAGGCAAAGGGTGAGCTGGCATTTTGGTGTCGAGGTTTTTCATCTGACTGCGTGGGGGCCTGCCGTGCGGCTCTCTGTGAAGAAAGGAGAACCCGCATTTTCCCCGAGGCAGCGAGGCAGCGTGGGAGCAGGCAGGTTGGGAACGCGGCCTCGGTGTTCACCGTGGACTCGCGGGCTCCAGCCCAGTGTGCCCCCTTCAGCACGCGGCCGACTCCTTGTTGGGAATCTCTCTCTAACCTCCTACTGGTCTGTCCTCCGGAGAGCCTGGACTAATGTAACAAGTGCCGCTTGGGGGCTTCTTGTCCCCTCCCCGTACAGAAGTGCCGCTTCCCCACAAGGCATGCGTTCCCAGACCCCCTGTGGGTGCCTGAAACCCCGGATGGTGCCGACCCTATATGTGCTGCTTTTCCTGCCCCGATAAGCCCCCGCAGCGGAAGCAGTCAGGGCTCCTCTCTGCCGCATCGCTGCCCTGGCGCCCCGGGCCATCGCTAAGTACCATGAGCACTGGGAGGGGCGCCGTGACAGCCGTGGGGACGCTGGTCAAAGGGGCGACTCACGTCCTGGGCGGGACGGAGGGGACAGCACATTTCATCTCGATACTCAGAACGCGCACAATGTGAAACTGATGCGTTGTTTATTTCTGGAATTTTCCATTTCATATATTTGGGTCCCGGTGGACCACAGGTAACTGAATCCGCGGTGAGTGAGACTGTGAATGGACTATATCTCCATTTACGCAGAGAAACCACCGCCTGGACCCGTGGAGTGCTAGGCACAGTGGGTCCATTCAAAGTCGCGTGTCAGGTGCCACTCGGTGCTGCAAGAACTGGCGCCGCAGTCCCAGCACAGAGGGACGCTGCGTTCAAGTTATGTCACCATAACCATCAGCTGGCGGTGCAAGACTATTGGTAATGGTTCTTAATTACAACAGAAAGAAGCAAAACACATTTACTGATCATTGAGACTTACAGCCACGCCTTTTTTATGTTTTTCAAATAAACCTGTTGTCATGGTAACCCTATTAAAACAAGATGCAACCTGGTTTAAAGAACCTGAGAACTAATTACCACAGTGCGTTATACTTAGTTACACCTTTCTTCTGAGGAGTTTAATGCACCTCACTCATTAGGCTCTATAACCATCCTCTGAAGTCTTTAGGGAATAGAGATTATTAAACCCATTTTACAGATGGAGACACCGAGGCACGGACGGGTTAAATGGCCTCGCCACTGGCAGCTCAGCCGCCAGCAAGTCTGGGCCAGGCCAGGCCTGCTCCTTTTCCTTCCTCCGTCTCCACTTAGGAGACCCGCTCTGGTTCTGAAAGCCCCCACCCTGAGAGTCTGTTTCCCACAGTGTGGTCTGGGCCTCCAGACCCTGCTGCCGTCGGTCTGCAGACAAGGCCGCCAGGCCAGGATGCTGCGGGATTCGAGAGGGAAGAGAGGCAGAGCTGGAGGTCCAGAGGGCGGAACTGGCCACTCCCCGTGGACTCAGCCTGCAGAGCCCACACCTGCGACCCTCGGCCCCGCACATTCAACCTGATGCTGCCCTCCGGAGAGGGGGGGCCGCTGCGGGAGCTGGCTGGCACCGACCTGCTCCTGCCTCCACCACAAGAGTCTGACCCTCCCTGTTGGCCACGAACGGGCTGTTCCTTGAACATCAGGCAAAACCCCGCCCAGGCCTCTGCTCTGGCTCAGTGGTCCTCAAAGCGGGGGCCCAGGTCAGCAGTGGTGGCTGTGATGACAGAAAGTTCTGGCCCCACCTCCGAGCCCCTGAGTCAGAAGGTTTTATAAGCCTCCTGGGGGCTTCTCCGGCATCTCCACCCAGAATGTTCCTCCCCCAGGCATCTCAGCGACCTTCCTTCCTGCCTGCAAGTCTTTTCTCAATGCCACTGTCCCCAGGCCCTCCTGACACAGCCGGGGCCCAGGAGACACAGGGCGAGTAAGCAACCTACCGCAAACACAGGAAGTGCGAGCTCGCAGGGCTGGCAGTGTTAGAACAGAAGACCTCGCAGAAGCCCGAGGCATTTCCACCTCCCGCAGGGCCCGAGGCTCGTGCTCCTCCTGAACGTCACTTTCCCAGCAGGCCCTGCGCCTGCCCTTTCAGGAGTCCCCTGAACAGAAGCTCTAGACCAACTTCCACATTAAAGGACAAGGGGTGTGTGCAGGGGGGGGGGGACTGGTGAGAGACGCTGTGTCACATTCCCATGAGCCTCAGTCTGTGCCAGGTGCTCCCCTCAAGTGCAACCTCATTTAGCCTTCGCCACAACGCAGTGTTGGGCTTACTTTACGGGAGGAAGTGAGACTCAAGGTAAATAAACAGGCAAAGTACACAGACCTGGTTGGCCACAGGCCTCTCCGCTGGCCAGACTGCTTGCTGCCAGCGCCCAGGGCCCGGATGGATGGGCCCCCTGGGACCTGGCAGTGCTGAGGCCCAGACCTGGAGGGCCTTGCTCCAGAGCAGACGCAGTCCCTCTGCAGCCTTCTGTCTGCAGGGCACATGGGCTCCCACACTCCGGGGGCGCCCCAGGAAGGGAGAAGGGCCTGGGAGCGCTGGACCCGGGAAGCCCCAGCCAGAGACCTCTCACTACGAGCCTGAGCTTTGGCCTGAAGGCAGCCAGGGGGGCGGGAAGGAAGGAAGCGGGAGCTGAAGCCCGTCCTTTGGGAGAGGAGGTGCATGAGGGGCGGGAGGGAACAAGAAGCTGAAGGAGGAGAGCAGCCAGCACCAGGCCCGGAGTGGGCAGAGGCCGCGGGCACCCCGACACAACCTGGGGACAAGGGTCTTCCTGATGACCGTCGCTGCGCGCACACACCCGCGGACACTGACTTACACTTTGTGGAAAGAAATCTACGTCAGACCACAGACGTGGACGTGGGAGCCACGCTGCCCGCCTGTGGAGCAAGCCATTTGCACAGAAGAGCAGAGACAGGACCGGAGAGAGGAGGGCGATCTGCGCGGGACAGGCGGGAGGGGGCAAGAAGAGCAGGCACAGGGGCTGAAAGGGGACCTGGACTCAGGCGACACCTTCCCAGGGAGAGTCTATCGCCTGCTACCCAGGTGCTACTCCAGTGGCACAGAATCGCACGAACACTCGAGAAACGAAGGAAACCAAAGTCAATTTTCAAATGAGCTCAAGGAAGGGTCTTTTTAAAGAAGCTGTTCAAACACACGTTTTTATTTTTATTGTCATAAAGGTTTTCTCCAGCCAGTTTCTCTCTATGCAGATGAGAAACAAAGAAGCCTGAATTTAATCTTGAGTATAAAGGAATACCCCGTGTTTTCCATTTCTTGTTATAATGTTCTCTTGGTATAAAAATATTTATTTTTAAAAATCCCAAATAGATATGTAGACCAGCAGCACACCTACCAGCATACTTACACACACACACACACACACACACACACACACACACAGCTCACTCACTCACACACATGCATGACCGAGGCTGCACAGGAGCTGAGCCACGCATGCTGTCGGGTGGTCCCCTGTGAGAGGCGGGCCTGTAAGAGGAAGCTCGGGGACATGCTCATCCGTCACTGTCAGCACAGGACCCCCCAGGTCCTGGTTCCCGTGTCACAAGGTGAAAAACCGACCCCCTGGTCCACCTGATTAAAACCGGGAAAAGGACCGTCTTCAGGGGGAGGAGCACACTGCGCCCTGGGGACGCCGCTCTGAGCCAGAAGGCGGCGGACAAGTTGCCCGTCCTGACCCTGGAGGCGGGCGTGGACACCGCGTGCCCCACGGATGACCCGCGGAGGACGAGCTCCCGTGTCCGCGCGGTCCGTCCGTCCTTCAGGGAAAGGGCCGCCCGCGCTTGCGCCTGGACTTGAGGTGGCCGGCCGGGCGGCGCAGCGCCTTCCTCTCCTGTCGGTGCATCCTCTCGGCCTCCTGCTGCTTCTTCTGCTGCTCAGACTAAAGGAGAAAATTAAATGAGAGGGAAAGAGGAAGAAAATGCCCACAGCACGACCACCACTCACAGCCCAGCCCAGCCGCCCAGACTCCGCCCGACAAACGCTGCCCTGGCTGCAGCAGCAGGACAAGGCCCACTGTCCCTGTCACACAGGAAACTCCGCCCCCTGGCGGGACAGGTGCCCGGACAGAGCCCCAAACTACAAAGCATGAGCCTGGCTCTGCAGCCCCGCACCCCACAGCCGGACACCCCGAAAGGGACAGTCCCTCGGGGAAGAGCCACCTCCAGGAGACGGCACGCTCAGAGGCCACCAGCTGCTCTTCTGTTTACAAGCCGGAAGCACCAGCGTATTCACACCGCTTCCAAGCAAAACAGAGACTCCTGTGCACCAAGCGCAGTGCGACGCACCCACTACCAAGCAGCCTTCACAGCGCTGGCTCCAAAGGATTTCTGGCTGTTTTCAAAGCGGGAACTGCCCTCGACAGCCAGAGCCTGCCCCACGGACACCGAAACCTCTGGCGGACAGCCGCCCCGCTGGCTGCCGAAGGCGTCGTCCGACGCTCATCACTGGCCGGGCTGGCTCCTCCGCTCCAGGCAGCTGTGCGCTCAGCCCGGAGCCCCGCTGCCGTGCGCGGGCGTTGACAGCCGTGCCCAGGGCTCCGTAAGGCGCTTTCTGAGCTGGCAGGACTGCAGGCAGCCACCGAGGAACACTGCCAGCGACACAAGCTTCTCGAGTTGGAAACAGACACCTCGGCGCCACTTGCCTCTGACCTGTGTTTGCTTTGCTCTAAAAGGGGGGCAGCTTGACCTGAAACGCTCTCACACCTGGGGGCGCAGCGAGGGGAGCTGGGGGAAGGGCAGCGGGAGGCACAACCTCCGAATGCCACACAAGCAGGAGCGTGTGAGCCTGTGAACCTGTGCGCCGACGCTCACCGCTGTAGGGTGTACGCGGGAGTTGTTCAGAGGGTAAACCCTAGGAGCTTGTCATGAGGAAAGTTTGCCTTCTTTTTTTTGCTTTCATTACACGTGAGATAATGAATGTAACTTAAAAAAAGTTCTCATCTTATGGCAAGCCTGATGCTACCAGAGAACCACCAAGAATCAGAGGGAAGGGGTGGAGGATTTGAACAGACATTTCTTCAAAGAAAATACACAAACGGCCAGTAAATACACACAAAGATGCTCTAGGCTGACAGCCATTAGGGAGACGCACATGAAAACGACAGACAGGACTGCACACCCGCCAGGACGACGACCATAGGAAAGAGGACAGACACGTGCAGGGGAGGGCAGGACACCGGGACCCGCTGCGCACAGCTGCTGCGCGTGGAAACGGGCCGCCACCGTGGAGAACAGCCTGGCAGCTCCCGGACAGTCAGGAGACGAGTCACAATTCCTCTCCTAGGCACCCGCCCCCCCAAGAGAAATGAAAACACGTTCACACGAAACCTTCTACCCAAGGCCCCGGGCAGCACCGTTCCTCACACCAGAGCGGGGAGCAGCCCGAATGCCCGTCAGCAGGCGGATGAGCGAGCGAAACGTGTTCTCCGCGACGGAGCGTTCCTCGGCCCTAACGGGAACGGCGCCCTCGCCAGCCGCCACGCGGCTGCCCCTGAAGCCGTATGAGCGAGAGCGGCCGGCGCAGGGGAAGCACGTGTGGTCCCTTCACAGGAAATGTCCGAGCAGACAAAGCCACGGCAGGAACGGAAGACGGGGGAGGTGAGTGTCCTTCTGGGGTGACGAGGATGTGCTAGAGTTAGTAATGGTGGTGATTACGCAGCGTCAACCTGAACTGCAGACCTCAAAAGGGTGAATCTGCAGGAATCTGAACTACATCTCAATTTTTAAAAATCAGACGCAGAATCTTTGACACTCTTCCCACTTGATAACGAAATATGTTAAGGGCAATCTACGGAGTGAGGAGAAAAAATGTTGGAAAAATAAAACCATATCGTTTTACTCATTAGTTAACAGCAAACACGGAAGCTCCTGCTCCTCCTCCGGTGGGTCTAGGCTGTGACCCCGAGGAAAGGCTCTCAGGAGCTGTGAGGACAGGGCCCCCGGCGTCCGGTCCCCTCATCTCCGGTTCCTGGGCAGCTCTCGGCGCTGTCACCACAGCTCCCTCCCCCACCCTTGGTCCTTAAGCCACAGAAGCTTCCCGCCGTCCCCACAGCCCCGGCGGCCACCACTTGTGCTCCTTACGGCTACTCCTGCGTCCCAGTGGCCAGAAACCAGCAGTGCCAGCCTCAGGTCACTAGGACCCTGGGACATCGCCCGGCCCTGCCAAGGGCGCACAGGGTGCCCTTGGCCCTTGAGGGCCCTGCTCACAGGCACACCCCACGGGAGAGGCGCGGGGCAGCAGGCGAGGGCTCCCATGGCGCGCTGCACGCAGGCATCAGCGAGTCAGGAAGCAGCACTGGGAGGCGACTCACCCGCTTTAACGTGAATGTCAGCTGCTTGCTGCCAACTGTGGTGTCGGACACATTCAATGTCCCATTTTTTGCTTCAAGTTTCAGCCGATCTTCCAGGGTTTTGCTGTGAGAGACATAAGAGAATGTGCGACAATTAGCACTGTGCTGGCTTGCCATTTGAAACAAGTTTTAATTAGGAATGCTCACATGAAGGTAAACCTTTCACACATGCGGCAACGACGGAAAATGGCATTCCACTCGACAGTGGGAAGAGTGGAGGCCATTCCTCATGCTCAGCAGACACAGTAACATTCCAAGTTCAAAGGTGGCGATTTATCTTACTAAGTCCTGTTTCTGAAGCCTGCAGTGTCGTGTAATGGTCAGTGGCCCTTCTGCACGGTTAGGATGCAAGTATTTCAGTGCCTCGTCGCTCCCTCAGGGGACTGAACAGCACTGAGCCCTCCGGGTCCCCTGCAGCGCAGCCGAGGAGAGTCCTGCCTGCCCTCCCCGGGCGTTAGCTGGGGCCACTCGCCCCCCACAGTAGGAACAGCCTGAACCACGAACCATCCTTCTTCACGGAGAGAAAAGCAGTGAGGTCACCAAGAACCCTCGGGCCACCCCGGCCTTGCCCTTCTCCAGGCGCCTTCCCACTTCCCACCGGAAGGACCCTGCCTGACCCGCTTGCCCCCACCCCCAACTCCTTTCAGTTCTCGGTCGTGCTCCCCGCCTTCTCTCGGGTCTCTGCTATGGTTTGCTGCCTGTGGTTCACTCTCCTCGGCCTAATGACCCCCCCCCCCCCCCCGCCACCTCTTCACAATCCAGACGTGAAACTGGAATTTGCTAATTACGCAACACTCCACTGAATGTTGTCATGTTTTACTGGAAAAATCAAAACACTGGCCCTTTTTGTTAACTTGGTTTTCAGAGGAACATGGAATTAAGCCTACAGAGAGACACCTTACATAATTTTTAATGTCAGCACTAATCTGCCTGGAAAAGGCTAAAGTAACACCCTCTCATCCCCATGACGAAACTGGAAGAGAGGGAAGAAAAAAGGAAAGAATATGGTTTTGTTTTCTATTCTGTTCCCTCGAAATAGAGAAAATACCCTTCCCTTCCAACGCTCCTAGCACCAACTTGAAGGTGCATGTCCCCTTTAAAGTCAATCCTGAAGAAGCAGAGGAATAAACGGGGTGATCTGTGTGGAAGGCCCCCTCCTGCGGGAGTCCAGAGCTCTGACGAATGGCTGAGGAGTGCTCCTGTGACAGCCTGAACCCGTGTCTGATGTCGGCCCGTGAGCTCTCTCGGGTGACGGCGCCTGCAGTGACTGGCCTGCCTTCTCTGTACACTCGGAGACAGATGCTGAGCACAGGAGCGGCACTCTGACTCTTAACCATGCAGCTGAGGGCACTTTAACGTACTTTTCATCCTCAAAGTTCTTTACAGACTAATCCTTTCAACATCCTCGAGACAGAAGTATTTATCCTTTTTTTAAACATAAAAAAGATTTTACTCACATTTTTAAAAGAAAATAAACACCAAAGAATTGACAATTTACACCAGATATACCACCTTCAGTATTTTAGGATTACAAACCTTATTTAGAAAAATAAAATAACTTCTCTGAACCCAGAACAAAAGGAAAAGGGGAAAGCCATTGACAGTTCACAGCCAGAAGTACACAAGTGACTTCTTTACATGAGGAGCTGTGCACTCCAGATCCTCTAGCCTCTGTTCCAAGGGCGCTTGTTCATGAAATGCTGGCTCCTGGGCAGCTTTAGCCTCTCCCTCAGACCATCTCGTGTGTGGACACTCTTCGTAAATCAGTGAAAGCGACATCTCTTTCGGGCTCCGCCCGCCGGAGGATGGCGCGTGCTCTTGCTGAGGGAGGAGGCTTACAGCTTCTCATCATTCCTCGGCGAAGCCCCGCGCCTGTTCATAAGGAGGGAAGGTCTTCTCTCAGATGTAAGAGTCTTGATATTACCCTGAATTTCTGGCAAATGATGCTCAGATTTTCCCGGCACTTAAGCTCTTCACCGTCTCTTGTCTTCAAAAGCGCTCCGTCACAGTTTGTAGCCCGGGAAGATGGGACTCTCAGACCTACTTCTGATCGTCTCTCTCAGATTCTGAGCTTTACTCCTGTAGTCATTTTTGTCTGCTTCAAAGTCTTGACAAAGGAATCAAGTCTGGAAGGAGATTTATTTTGTGCTTTTTCAGTCTCTAAAATTATAGATCTAAGTCTTTTTATTGTATCTTCCAATACTATTACATTACTTTGCTGGCAGGTGAATTCCACCAGTCTCCCCGGGGCCTCTCCAGCGCTCCTTGGCTGTAGTATTCCAGGTCAGCTACCCTGCGAGGTTTCCCAGCTGACTGCTCTGTACGGTGCGGGGGCAGGCGCAGTCTCCAGGTGAGCACAGCCATCCTGTCTCCCTCGAGCTGCTCTGAATGTCCTTCAGATGCTTTGCTCCTTCGAGTTCCTTGCTGCAGGCACCCAGCACAAAGCTTTTCTCTTTTTCTAGATGCCTGCCAGTTGGTCCATTTTAATCAGTTCTTTATAAAGATGCTCACTGTGGTTGTAAAAGTGTCTATCTGACTGCTGACCACCTCCTCGCTCTCCAGGAGTTTCCTAACATATCCTTCCAGGCTGCGATTTGTCTGCTTGAGATGTTCCATCTGAAATTTCAGTGTAGAGATGAGTTTGTCCTGATTTCTCACTTCCGGATCCAGCTGGAGGGTCTTCTGGTGCTTCACAGTTTCAGAGATGGAGTCCCCAGCCCACCCTCCCGTTCTTTGTCAGGGACCTCGAGCTCTGAACCCATCCTCGCAGCTCTCCGCCAGCCGTCCTCCTAGAGCTCAACCTTACAGACAGCAGCAGGGAGGCAAGAGGTTCAGTGACCTGCCCCAGGCGACAAGGGTTCAAGTGTGAGACCCAGACTCCAGGCTGAGGACCTCTGGCTCCCGGGCATGCGCCAGACCACACCTGATTTATCAAGCTTGTTCAGGAAACGCGTCCAGTAAGGATTCTAGATGACAAGCTCCCACAGGACAAATGGCATGAAATTATGACTGACTTGAGCTTTTTTGAAAAAACAGTAATTCTAAAGAGAAGTGTAAGCAGACTCGCCTCGCGTGTGAACTGTCAGCCTCAGCAGCTCCTCATTTCCTCTCTGTCCCTTTCGGAGCCGTAAAACCCTCCAGCTTCAACGTCAACAGGGATGGTGAGTAACTGCAGAGCCACCGAGACAAGGTGGCTCACAGAACACACTCATTTGGGAAGAAAAAGACTTTGCAAGTAAATGTGGAAATTACTACTCTGTCAAGAATGCCCTGGCTCCTCCACGGCAGGCGCACACACTGTGGAGCGCACCTGCAAGGACTTGTCCTGTCTGGCTGCGAGGAGAGACAGGCGCGGGGAGCCGTGGCAGGGGATCAGACACAGGACCGAGCGAGGAGCCTGCTGCATGAAAGCCTTTGAGAGTCGGCGTACAGACGGGGCTGCTCCGTGTGAGCTCAGGCAGAGACGACGGGAGAAGCAGACAGACCGGAAACCGGCTCCTGGAACGGAACAGCATGCGGAGGGCCCGCTGCCTCCCGCCCTCCTGGCGCTGCTGCCCTCCCACCCAGGCTCCCCTGGAGCTGGTAGCATTTCAGGGGGAAATCTCACTGTCACAAGAGAGACAATCACCCCCCTAAATTTGTGGGGATTGCCAAGAAGACAGAGCTGGGCTTCAGAAGGTTGAAAGAGAGTAGAATTACTCAGGGCAGGATGGGGCAGGCACAGGAGGAAACTAAATCATCAGTAGGGCTGTACTAAAGGAGAAAAGTGGGCACGAATTACAAAGGGAAATCGAATGAGATATTGATCAGAGGCCCAGGACAGCGGAACGACTTACTTGCTGGAGGTGTTACAGCATACGCGCACTGATATTTCTTTCATTAAAACTGTGATTAACAATAATGCTCAACTGAGAGATTTTTAAATCACTCTGCGTGGAAATGGATAGAGGAGTGGAAGACATTCACGAAGGCCATGCTGTTGTCTGGCACTTAGAAAGGAGAAACTAACTCAATATAAAGGCATCATCCTCCATACTCTACCTCACAGGGAATGGAGAAATGGGATCCACAGGTAGACAGTGAATTTGAAGTGATTTAAAATGTAAGTACTTGTTTCAAATACAGAATAAGTATGACAGACACTGACCTGGACCGTGGAAGCCACTGAAAACTCTATTTCCATGCTTTCAGCTCGTGTATGCTGCAGCAGAGCCGCAACCGCATGGACTCTGACACCTCAGTTACAGCGTGGCTAAATCTGTGAGAGATTCCTAGAATCCACGCTGCTGCAAGTGGGGGGAACACTCTACTGAGAGCGCAAAGTGCTCTAAGGCTCCCGGGGAGCGGGCGGAGGGTTTGGCCTCATCATCACACATCCTTTTGCTGACCCAGGAAATTCCATCACTTGGTAATATACTCTGAAGAAATTCTTTAAAAATAAACAAACCAGCCTGGCCAGCGTGGCTCAGTGGCTGAATGTTGACCTATGAACCAGAAGAAGATCAAAGTTCAATTCCCAGTCAAGACACAGGCCTGGGTTGTGGGCTCGATCCCCAGCGTGGGGCGTGCAGGAGGCAGCTGATCAATGATTCTCCCTGATCATTGATGTTTCTATCTCCCCTCTCCCTTCCACTCTCTAAAATCAACAAAAACAAATTAAAAATAAGCAAACCAACAGGCCCCAAATGGAGCCGCTTGTGCTAAAGCCCCATCGAGACTGAACACTTTGGCCTCACGCCTGTTCTTCACTGTGTTAGTTACACTGCCAGGCACTTCAGCATCTGCCCTTCCTCCTGTGCCGTGAAATTAGTGAGCTGAAGACGATGTGGGTGAGCGCTGTCTTCCTTGCTCTGAGACAGCAGAGCCTGTACCTGGGTCTGTCTGTCCCTCTCCACGCCCGGTTCAGGCTTCATCCGTTTCTGTAGGGACTAGTGCACCGCGAGCTGGTCTCAGGTGCCCAGTTTCTCCCTCCACTTGGTTCTACAACTGAGATTTCTCACTGAAGGCTTCTGGGAAATGAGGACCTTTCATGCCTCTGTTTTTGTCTTTATTTTCTACAACAAGCGTGTGCTGCTGTGACTCCGTCAGCGTTTACCTCATGGGGAGGGTGGCACAGGTCTGATCCCTTAGCTGACACACCTTCCCTGGCTCTCCAGTGCGGGGCACACAGTGGCTACTGGGAACCTCTCAGATTTCCCCACACTGATGACTGCGGTGTCGGAGTCCATGCGACAGGGGCTTTGACACAACTTACGCAACCTGTGGGGTAAACGTAACTGAAATCCTAACTTTTTACAATTGTTGTTCAGAGGCAAGGACTGCGAGCTCAATGGCCACTGTGCAAGAGACTGTGATCTCGGGGACCCGATGGGGAAAGACAAGGGTGCGGGAGTGTGGTTTTGCAGCAAGCACACGTCCTCGTATACATCTACCAACAGGTAGGCCCCGTGCCTCTCACCGCACGCACACCGCCCTCAGGACGCTGTGAAAGAGGATCAGCATGAGAGCAGTGCTCCCCGAGGCCGGTGATGCCCCCCTCCTGCAGCCCCAAACACTGGGATGCCACAGGGAGGCCACGTGCCCGAGGAACAGCAAGGCCCGCCGGCGCAAGGGCGCGCACTCACTTCATCAGCTTCTGCTTGGTGGCCGAATCTCTGAAGCTTCTGAATTCTTCGCCTGCTTTGATCTCATAGAACTGGGGCCTGAGGACCGTCTGCTGGTCCTCCCTGAGCCGCTCCTGCCGCTTCGCCCTCTCCTCCTGCTGCAGCAGCCGGCGCTGCTTCCTGACCTCTTCGACCCAGCCCTTTTCATCATCGGAGCTCTCAGAGCTTTCCGCATCGCTCGGTCTTCCTTCCGGCTCTTCCTCCTCTTCCTGAAAATAAAAATAGTCAGCAGCGGCTCCTCTCCCCAACCAAACACTGGCCCATTATCTGCTTTTAAATAGCATCAGCCCAGCGGAGTACGTGACAGCTCGTGCATCGGGACAATGCCTGGAGTGACCAAGAGGCACTCCTAAGCCGCAGGTCACACAAGTCACATCTCAACTCCCCTCAGCCCCTTCGGATCAGAGACGTCACACTGCAGAAGCGGTGGCAACACGATAAACAGTACATTACCTTTTCACAATGTTCTTGTTGCTCTAATAGTCTTAGTTTCTTCTTCCTTTTTTCACTAATTTTTGAAACAAGTGGATTCAAAAGCCTAAATTCTTCACTCTCTTCGTCTACTTGGAAGTCAGGGTTCTCAAACATGACTTTAAACCGATCGTCGGTGAGAATATTAGGAAGGCTCTGTAATAAGAATGTGAACATTTAAAGTTAATACCTGAATAAACTCTGACCAGAAAGATGGCTTTAAAACGTTTCACTCAACTATACATAAGCTGCATAAGGCATAACTTATCAAATTATTATGCAATTTTTTAAGGATTAGTTTTCAGAACTGATGCATAGATGACATGCATTACTTGGCCATCATACATATGAGCTAAGAACAAGCCTTTCTGACTAAGTTTATGCTTAGTACATTAGAAAGAATTTTCTTCAGTAACATTTTCAAGAAAGTCTGTTTTTGAAAACTAGCTTAAGTACAGCTACTATCCTGAATTAAAAATAGTGAGGGAAAAAAAAAGAAGAAAAAAGGAGGAAAAATAAAATTAGTGAGTCTTTCAACTTCATCCCAAAATGGGGAGAGGAAGCACACAGGCAGCAGCAGGAATGAACTGAGTGTGTGTGTGTGTGTGTGTGTGGGGTGGGGTTGGGGGGGCTCTGTGTGCGAGTCACCGCTCCCGCTGAGCTCCTGGGAAGCGGGGCTATTCCCATCCCCCCAGAACAGGAACATGTCTGAAAGAACAGGGCGCTAGACTCTTAGGATTGTTTTCTTACTCTAAAACAAACAAACTGCTTTGCCTAAAACAAGCAGGAATTGGGGGAACAATTATGAAGTGAAAACTCTTCCGACCCAGCTGGGAAAATACTTCCCCGGAGACTTTCCCGCGTCTGACTGTTGGTGTCCGCAGGGTAAGATGTAGTGGGTGATGTTCTACAGTCGTTTACAAGTGTCTGGCTAGTGATCCGCCCGTAAATGCTCGTGTATACACACCAAACACCTGCCATTCACCTTCGGAAAACATCTGTAAGTATTGTTTATATCTAAGCCCTACCTCAAAGTAGATCTGCAGATCTGAGTAGGGTGCTCATTAATATTTTTCCCAACATAGTAACACATCTGAGGAATGTTTGACCTTTAAAACCAATTAATTATCCAATGCCATCACAGCCGGGAGATTAATGCAGACTTCTGAGAAAAGATGGTGGTTCCAGCACAAGGTCCTCTCACTACAACCCCACCCACTGCCACCGCGGGGAGGGCTGCGCCAGCCCCTCAGGACGCAGAGGCCAGCAAAGGGAACGGGACAGGGAGATTCTGGAAGCAAGCGAGGAAGGCCTAGGCCCTGGGCTCTCCAGCCGAGACTTCTCTGGAGGGAGGGAGGGGCTGGGGGCAGCCTGCAGGCCGGGGAGCGGGTGGCAGGGACGGGGTGCCGCCCACCCTGCAGCCCTCTAGGCTCTGGAGCTCACTCCTGCTGGTGGCCAGGCTGTCACTCTCCAACAAGAGACTCTGACCAACCAAGAGAAAGGCCCTGAAAAAAGGGGGAAACAGTGTCTCTGGAGCTTCCCCCAGAAACAGCTTGGCCAGGCCGCCACGCAGTGCTGACGGCCGCCTCCACCTCCACGCTTCGTTCCGCTCTTGATCCTTCCCGACTAGTGTGAACACACGACCACGGCCCACAGCGGAGAGAAACACCTCAGCTTTCCCAAAAAAACTTCCCAGCGGAAGCACCCGAGTTTCAGGACGGAAAGGGCCACCAAGCAGCCAGCCCTGCCGCGTGGCAGAGCCAGCCCCGGGCTTCCCTGCCCCTTTCCTGCCTCCCTCTTGTTTTGGAGGAGAAAATCCTAAGGAACTTCCTGAGGAAAAGCGGCAAGGAGGTCATCTGTTGTCCAGCACCTGCAGGTGTGACATCTCTTCACCCTCCCGACTCTGCCTGACGCACGTCTGGCTGGAAGCCACACCCCTCAGGGTCCCCGGTCCCCACAGTTCTGCATCCACTGTGGGGAGCGGGGAGCAGATCTCAGGACGACAGCCGTGGAGCAGGATTCCCAGGTGCAGGCCAGATGGAGCAGGGCAGGGAGATGTAGAAGAGGCTGGCCAGGAAAATGAAATTAATCTAACTACTCATCTCCACATAAGTATCTTGAGATGCAACCGAGACGATGGCAAAGACCTGAGGGCTAAGTAGTGACGGACAACAGAGAAAATAAACAAGAAGTCCGTTATCAAGTCCGGGGAAGGCGAGGGCTGTGCGGGAAGTGTGATCAGGAAGTGAGCTCCCCTGGATACGAACACCATCTGCAAAGTGCCGAACACCAACTTACCCAGAGGTGCAGGGGACGTCAGAGGGAGGCAGGTAAGAGGGCAGCGCCTGGCACTTACCAGTCAAGAAGCAGCACGACT
>PVJC01015620.1:0-34801 GCA_004026665.1 Murina feae | reverse complement strand
AGAGAGAAACATCAAAGTGAGAGGAACACTTTGATTGGTTGCCTCCTGCATGAGCCCTGACCTGGGCCCTGACCAGGGAGGAGCCTGCAACCTAGGTACATGCCCTTGGTCAGAATTGAACCCAGACCCTGCAGTCAGCAGGCTGAGGCATTATGCACTGAGCCAAACTGGCTAGGGCTGGATATGACATTTCTTAGCCCTCCAGCAGTGGACCTTCATCTTTTTTTCTCCAGGAGTGTGGTGGAAAAACCCTATGTCACCTTTTTTGGATTCTTATTACCCAAGTTACTAAGAATATTACCAGTGGCATACAGGGAGCTTAATCAGTGAGCAATAAGAAAAGGTGTTTCCCCTGTAGTTCACTCCAATCCCAACTCCACCCCTGCCCAGGCCTGTAGCCTTTGGCCGAGGATGCAGGCCTGGTCAGGGGACCCCCAAGCCCTATTGCCAGCTTCACAGAGCCCAAGCCTCTGTGATCATCAGCTCTGATCCTGCCCCCTGCCATTGCCGGCTCCACTCCTGCCCCATTGCAGCCTCTGACCAAGGCTGCAGGCCTGGGCAGGGGACCCCCAGACCCTTGCTTTGCCAGCTCCACTGGTGCCCAGATCCCTGTAATCGCAGACTCTGCCCCTGCCCCTCCGATTGCTGACTCTGCAGAACCCAGGCCCCTGTGATCTCCAGCCTTGCCCCTGCCCAGGCCTGAGGCCTCTGGCCCAGGCCTTATGCCTGGGTAGGGCACCCTCATACCCCTCCAATCACCGACTCCACCCCTACCCTCCGATCACCGGCACCACCCTTGTCCATGCCTGAGGCCTCTGGCAAAGGCCTCTGGTCTGGGCAGGGGACCCCCATCGCACTCTGATTGCCTGTTCCACCCCTCGGGGCCCCTGCATCTCCCGCCACCTGTCTGGCAAACAGGCCTGACCACTTCAGTGGCAAGGCTGAGCTGGACTCGGTGCCACCATCCTGTGACCATGGGGTGGCCATCTTTGTCACAGAATGATGCCTAATTTGCATATTACTCTTTTATTAGGATTATCCTCATCATTGATAGTGTACATATTTTCACAGCCTTTTCTGCCTCCACTATCCCTTAGATGACAACATCATTGCTGAGAGAAAGCTAGCTTGTAGGTACGCTTTAGTAGGAGTTGGGCAAATTTGAGAGCTACTGGAGCATCTCCTTGCTGGGAAAGGTCTTTTCCTTGCATAGGTACTTTCCAATTATAAATACACCTTGTTATCTGGAAGCTAAATGCATTATGGTAACTCCCATGATCCAGTCTCTTGCCTTTTGCTCTCGAAAGCTTAGGTACCAGGTAGATTCAGGTGAAATGGTATCCCTCACTGCCTGAACTGTGAGCCAGAGTACAGGGAGTCTTTATTGTATCAAGAGTCAGGCATGCAATTTCCAAGTCAATAAACATAAGCTGTTGGAGAAACATACACCTTTTTGTAACCCAATTGGCGGTTGCCTATGTTTGCAGCATGTTTCCCTCCTTTCAGCCTACTTTGCAAATAGTGGTGGTAGATTTCTGTGTGGCTGAGCCTCATTCATTTTTTTTTCTTTCTGATCACGTAAATAATGCATTAGAGCAAAAATGTGACAACTTATGGCCATGTTATAACCAGGGTGAATTTGATTTAAATTATCATCCAGGAGTAATCTCTAACACTCATAATCAGTTTGATCTACCTAGTTTTATTCACTGACAGCTAAATTAGTATTTTAAATACAGCTATGCAGCCAGTGGGTCATCTTGTCATTAAAGGCAGTCAGAATGTTTGAATAGAGAATGACTTTTAAAAATAACTTTTTCTCCTTATGATAAAACCAGGGGCCTGGTGCACAAAAATTTGTGCACTTGGGAGGGTCCCTCAGCCTGGCCTGTGCCCTCTCGCAGTCTGGAACCCCTCAGGGGATGTCCACCTACTGGCATACCTGGCCAGCCTGGATGAGGGGCTGAGGGCCATTTTCAGAATGCCCACAGTCCCTTCAGCGTTCAGGTCCCTGCTGGGGTGCCTGACCAGCCTGAGGGCCGTTTTCAGGCTGCCCACAGCTCCCATTGACGCAACATCCCAGCGAGGCTGGCTGGAATCAGGTTTCTGGGGTTTATCTTCCATATTAGAAACTTTGTTTCCTTGAGTGGAGGCCTAATCAGGCAATGAAGCCTGTTTGTTTCAGCTCTGTGGCTTCTATAACTGAAACATTGTTGCCTTGAGCAGAGGCCCGGCTGGCCTAGGCAGGCAGTTTCAACTCCATCGCTGGTGCAATGGAAGCCTCCTGTTTGCTCTAGTTCCGTGGCTGCTGGCCGCCATATTGGCTGGGTTTATTTGCATGCAGCTGCTCTGGTTGGCTGGTGGGCATAGCTTGGTTGGTGGGCATGGCTTAGGTGTCTTGGAGTGGTGGTTAATTTGCATATTGCTCTTTTCGATTAGATAATGCATTGTGTAGAGAATTTGAATAATGCAGAAAATACTTAAAAAATTAAAATCATCAGAGTGATAACTCTATTAAATATAATTTCAGTGGTTGCTCTTTGTGTGTGTGGGGGGGGGAAGGAGGGAGGGAGGGAGGATACATTTTGCATTCTTTTTTAAAAACTGTACAAGGAATATTTTTCCTTTATTAGTAATGAATGACTTTCATAGTAAAAGAACTGTTTCAATATCACCATCACTACCTTACATCGATGTCATACTTGCTTTTTCCAGGTGCTTACAGCTTGATCTTTAGGAATGAGCTTCAGAATATATAGAGTATTGAGGTAGTTTTGGGTGTTCACAAGTCTTATCTATGTTCCATCTTCTCATCAGTAGTGATAACCAATACTGCACCAAGTATATTTGGTAGGACTTTACACAACTCAGTTTTTGGTTAGAAATAGAGTTCATGTGTTCAAAACACTGATATGTCTTTGGATATGTTTTATAGTTTGTGATTTGTGGCATTTAATAAGGTGGGTGGGACCTTACTTGATTCCCTTCGGTACTCTTGAGGCCCAAGAGGTTGGCTAGGAGAGGGCCATAGGAAACCTTGAGTTTGTATCCTCACACCTACCATATACCAGTCCTCCTGCCCTGAAAGTAAAGTTGACAGCTTGTTTCAAGAACTGGTTCAGTTTTCCTGCTCCTTTGTAGAAACAATTCTCTGAAATGTCAGATTTCTTTCTCCTTTCAATTTCACTAGAAGTAATTGTGGACTCTCTTCAAGCCTTTTTTTGTATGTTCAGTCCCCTCTTTATCTCTCCTTCCCCTGAATTCCTGCATTACCTCTATGGACGTTATTACCTTGTTCCTCCATTGCCTCCTCTGTTTCATCACTTTTCCAGTGCATAGTAAATCCATGAAGAAGGAACAGGCAAGCTCTCCCTGCAGAGGGTTTGGAGTAAAGGCTTAAGTTCATTGAGTGACTTCTTTTTAAAGTTCAGATCTCTGTTCCATTGTGCTATAGCTGATCTGCAGTGTAAATTAAAATTCATCTTTATAAATATACTAGAGGCCTGATGCATGAAATTCATGCAAGGGGCTCAGCCCTCACAGCCCTTGCTTCATCCAGAAGGTTGTCTGGACAGTAATTCCACTGTTTGGCCATCCAGTCTAATTAGTATATTAGCTCTTTATTATATAGGATTTATTTGTCTTTCCCTTTCATCCTATTCTTTTATCATCTTTTCCTCTTTCCTCTTCTTTCTCCATGGTCACTGTGGTTTGCTTTGGCTTTGCATCACTTGAAAGGAGTACTCAATTGCCCTAGTTGGTTTGGCTCAGTGGATAGAGCGTTGGCCTGTGGATTAAAGGGTCCCAGGTTCGATTGTGGTCAAGGGCACATGCCCGGGTTGTGGACTCAATCCCCAGTGGGGGTTGTGCAGGAGGCAGCTGATCAATGACTCTTTCAACATTGATATTTCTATCCCCCTCTTCTTCTCTGAAATCAATAAAAATATACTTATTAAAAAAAGAAAGGAGTACTCAATCCTAAACAGGTTGCTTTTTTACCGAAAAAGATATTAAAAACTTGGAAGGATTAGGAGAAGTAATCAATTTAAGTTTTATCACCATCACTTTAGATTATCTTGCCTTGGCTTAGTGGTAATATATGTAAACTAGTGACTCAGTGCATGAAATTCGTGCTCATTAAAAGGAAATTAATTAGCAGAAATATTTTAATATTGCTATTTTTCTCTGTAATAGAAATGTGAGAGAGTAAGGGAAATTAGTGAAATGTATATGAAAATAATATATAAATTTATTAATAAACAGTAACAAAAGGATATAACAACAGAGGCATGATATAAAAACAACAAATACATTATATGAAAACAACAAAAACATGATATAAAAACAACAGTGATGCAAACAATGACTGATAAAGTGATTAAACTTACTCTAATATCTCCCTGTACACCACATTAAGAGTGAGAACATTTTCAGAGTGCTTGACTAATTTCCCTTGTGATGAAGTATTTAGAACTTCAACTTTAATGTCACATGCTCTTGAAACTCGAGAGAAAGCAACATATAACTGACCATGTGTGAAAACGGATTCAGGTAGGAATATTCTTACTCTGTCTAGAATTTGTCTTAGTAATTTATTAATAGTCATCACAAATGCTGACATCACAGGAAACTGTCGTTGAAACAGTTTAAATGGGAGGCCAATGTCAGATGGGGACAAATTAATTCTTGGAATCAGAACAACCTCTCCCTCTGTAGATCCTGTTAATACTTCAGCTTTGATAATGTTAGGTCGTAATTTTTAGATAATAAATCTGGTACCATTACAAAGACCCCATTTACTATTGAGATTTCTCAATAGCATGATGATTGCACCCACTTTCAATTTTAATTTATGACACAGCATTCCCGAAGGAGTAATACTATTATTAAGAAATTCGATGGGAAAATTTTCCTTTTCAGCATCATCTGTTGAATCAGTGGAATCATCACTTAGATATGTGTGAAAATCTCCATCGAGTATATCCAAAATTTCTTCATTTAATTTTTGAACGTGCTCATTTTTTGGACAAAGAATTGCATGTTTAGATATATTTTTAATATTATCTATAGATATAGTATTTTCAAAGGTAGCTTCAATAATAGATTCATTACAAATCATTTCACAGGGGATTTCAATAATATCCATTCCTAAATGAAAACTGCTATCAAGTTTGCTATCTCCAGGTTTTACTAACTATTCACTATAAGCAGATCCTCTGATCTCGTATTTGTTGTAAGAGACAGCTTTCTGAAACATCCCCAAACATTACAGTACTTTAAACTCGTGCTGTGGCCAGTTGCATAGCATGCGGTACAATACTGAGACATTGTTGAAAATCCCCTCTAAGAAGGAGACTTTCCCATCAAGTACAACATTCAAATTCATAATTTCTCTTAATAATCTGCCTATGGCGTTTATAGTATGACTGGATGCCATGGTACATTCATCAATAATGAGAAGTTGGACATTTTAATAGTTTTAGCAACTTCACTGCTTATATCGAGTCTAGAAATTGAAGTTTCATTAATGGAATTGGTAATTTATATTGGGAATTAAAAGTGCTTCCACTGAGAAGTAAATTTGCAGCAATTCCTGTAGACGCTGTGGGTAAAACAGTACCACCACGACCTCTAATATAATGTATTAAAACTTTATACAGATATGCAGGTGAATAGGATTCCTAGCTGGCAGGCCTCTGACAGCAAGCTATCCAACGGTGGATTCTGTGAGGAATGGGGCTCCCTCCTCCATACTGTCAGGGTCTGGTTTGAAGGCCAGCCACGCCCCCTTGTTGGGCCAGACCCAGAGTTCTGTGGCCGCCTCCTCAGCAATCCAGGACTGAGTGCTGCTGGGCACTCCTGGCACTCCGAGGGTGGGTTTTTCCCTCAGGCCTCGTGGGAAGCAGCTCTGGGAGGGGGAGACAGTTCTGGGAGGTGGAGGGGGGGGGCAGCTCTGGGAGGGCGCAGCCCTTAGCAAGGTGGCCCAGGACTCAGTGCACACGCTTGGAGGGCCAATTCCTGCCTGAAACCTCGCCCTCCTGAGAAATAAGCTGGGGGAGGGCACAGCTGTAGCCAAGACAACCTACAACCCCTGCAGGACTGACTTCCATCCAGTTGGTCGAGCCTCAGGGTTTTTATATAAATAGATACTCTGGGAAATTGGAGGATGCAAAGCTGTGGAAAGTCTGGGTCCTGTGCATATTGGAGTACCCTCCAAAATCCTCAGTCTTCTGGACAGGCCCCCTAGCCACCCCACAGCTCCCCAAAAGGAGCATTGCCTCCCCAAAGGTGAGGTCCTCCAGTTCCAGAGGCTGGCTTTCTTGGCTTGAGCATATTCTGAGTCCTCAGTTGTTAATCACTGCAAATAGCTGGACCTTCCAGGAGTATAGACTCATGCAATTCAAGCACTGATTGTTTATCGGATTTTAGGATTAGAAGGAAATTTAAAGATCACCTAGTGGTCATCTAAGTACTTCATGTTTTACAGCTGAGGAGAACTACTACTTAGAAAAGGCAAGAGATTTGTCCCAGACACACACATCTGATTAGCAGCAGAACCAGGATTATAAACATTTTCCCTACTGACTTTGGTCCTGTGATTTTGCTTGTGGGTTAATGCAGACTGTACCCTGGGGAGCTGGTGTGTTTAACTGTTGTGACTGTTGAAGTTTGCCAACAGTGTTAGGGAACCAGTTTTGTTGCTGGAAGTTTCTAAAGCAATGGTGTGAATACAAATGAAGCCCGACAGTGATCCCCTGTCCTGTCACCTTTCCTTTAGGAGTTTCCATCCTATTTCCTAAGTCATATTTTGGTCACATATCATTTAAGTGAAATTCCCTGAGAGTTGCTAAGTATTTTTACCTATCTCTTAGTTGTGATTTATCAGATTAAGGTAAATGTTCAGACTTCGGGGCTGTGTATTTTCCTGAACTCTTTCAGAATTGGCATCATTGTAAGAGTTGAGTTCATTGAGAGATGGTGTGCTCATGTGCCTGGGATCTTCTGCCCAGTTCTCTTATTCCAGGTGACTCTGGTGGCCAGGCAATGTCTTTGGCATTGCAGTCTGTTGTGTATTTCTACTTATTCTTTATTTGCCAAGTTGAGGTACTGGAAAGATTCCAAGAGCAAGCGGGTGATAGCAGACAACTGAATACAGCCATGTGTCTTTCCATGAAAACTGCTTTTCTTGGCTTTTTCCCAACAGTGGTAGGTTGCCAAGAGAAAATGCTTTTGGCTTTATGAATGATATGGCCATACTCTGTGTTAGTTCTGGTTCTTTATGTAATTGAAAAGAAGGAATACTTCTGGCTCTTTATTTGGCAAATTTTGCTCTTGGTGTACTAAATTGTGTTGTTTTTACACCTCTTATATGAATTTGTGGTTTTACATGTATACCAATATGTGAAGAAAGATGCTAAAGACTTCAAGTTAATAAGCTTGTTGAGTTAGGTCAAAGCCACATCTCAAATGGAACATTTGTTGCTATGTCATGGCCCACTTACAAGTGGGAGCTATGTCAATTTCTTTTTGTGGAACTGTTCTTTCTTGTTTGATTCCTCTGTGTTTTTATTTAAATTTCAACCCAGGAAGCATTAGGCGAGGGTATTTTGATTATATATTGTTATTGTTTATAGTATTATTTTGTTTAAAATGAACATCGTGAGTGTTTTTAAAAGCTGGAAAACAATGTAGAGTGAAATAATTGAAAATGTTTATGATCTAGAAAATAATTATCTGTTGAAAGTATTTTTACAGCTAGTAAGTGCACAAGATTATTTCGTTATAAATTCATTTCATGCTCCTCTGAATATGTCAAATGCCAGTAATTCTAGATGGTCTCTCCCTCTGATCCTACCTGTTTGAACCGCTCCCCACCATCACATGGCCTCTGGAAATGTTCTTTTATTATTAACCTATGCATTTTTTGTTGTTGTTAATCCTTACCAGAGAAATTTTTTTCTTTGATTTTTAGAGTAGAAGGGAGGGGTTGGGGTGGGGATGGGGGGAGAGAGAGACATCGATGTGAGAGTGACACATCAATTGGTTTGCCTCCTGCACCCAACCTGACCGGGACCAGGGATTGAACCTGCAACCCAGATATGTGCCCTTGGCCAGGAATCGAACTTGTGACCCTTTGGTCCACAGGCCGATGCTCTAAAAGTGAGTCACACTGGCCAGGGCTACCCTAATCATGCTTTTGAAAGAAATTATATTTAGTGTAAAGTGATTCTTCCCAAAGCCAACATACTAGCTAACTCCTGTAGCACTTACTGTATGTCAGTTAAGTTTTCTTGGTGCTTTACATAGGTGAAGTTTAATCCTCACACAACCCTCAGAAGAAGTGCTATTATCTCCAATTTACAGGTGATAAAACAAAGGCATTAAGAGGTTAAAGTAAACTGGTAACAAAAATAGATACAGAGGCAGAGCAGCATCAAACAGACTGTCAAATTACAGCAACAAGGACAGGGAGGGTGGCGGGGGGGTTATAGATCAACCAAAGGACTTTCATGCATGCATTTAAGCATAACCAATGGACATAAAACACTTGGGGGAAGGGGAGGCTGGGGGAAGGGCAAGGGAAAAAAAGATATATGTACTAATCTTTGTAATACTTTGTGATAAAAATATATATATTTTTTAAAATGAATAAACCATGTTATTTAGGGGCAAAAAAAAGAGGTTAAAGTAAATTGCCCCAAAATCACACATCTGGCAAGTGGCAGAGCTACCCTCGGACCAGGTGAATATCCCTAGAGTATACACATTTAAACACAGCACTTACCTTCTTTCTGGATGAAATCTTACTGTGTTCATGTTCCAGAAAAACTTTTGTGTGTTTTTTCCCCCACAAAAGAAACAGGCATTAATACCTGATCTTTGTGGACTGAGCCTGTCTCTGTCCGGTGATATCAAGTGCCATGGGTGTGCAAGTATAGATGTGTCTGAAGGAATCACAGTTCTGCTTCAAGCCTCGTGGCAGAGATCAAGGACTCTGGACTAGGGAAGGGAGAACTTCATAGCGAGTTTTTCAACTGATTTTGTTATGTTCCTAAGCTTTCTGGACCACCCTTTCCTCATCCATGAAGGGATATGGATTTATTGTTGTTTTCATACTTTTTATTTATTGATTGATTGATTTTAAAGAGGGGTCAGCAGAGACCGACAGACCTGTTGCACCCATCCATGCATTCACTGGTTGATTTTTGTGTGCTCTGACCAGAAATCAAACCCATCACCCTGGTGTATCAGGAACCCACAGCCTTGTTATATCAGGACAACACCCTTATAACCAACTGAGCTACCCAGCCAGGGCCTGAGAAGAAATATGTTTTAACCAGATACTCTTTGAGGCCCTTCCAGCTGAAAATTCTGTCCTCTCCAATTGTCTCTACTAAGCTTATTGCTGTAGGTCATATTTTGTTTGCTTTCTGTATATTTTTTGACCAGCATCCCACCCCACACACAGTACTCACTTTGATCACTCTGCTGTGTGGTGTGGTTTTAAGTGTCTATCAAGGTGTGAGACAAACTGAAGAATTCAGCTTTAAAAAAAAACACATAGGAAAAAAAACCCATTGTGTGTAGTGGTCTCATGGAAACCACATCAAACTCAGCATTTGTTGCCTTTTAAAACATTTCTAAAGGCTCGGCCAACTCTTAAGTAAAACCGTTAAGTGGAAGCGTGTTTCAGGCTGGCCTCCTCCGGTCCTATACATCCTCTCTTTATCATTCTGTTCTAGATATTCTCCTCTGGTCACACAGTGTGTCCGCATCAGCCTTTTAGTTCATAAATGGTATGACCTGATTCTTTTCATGAGTGTGCATTTCAAGAGACGTTTAGAGATAATATTGGGAAGATTTCATTTATGAGGATAGTTATTTAATTGAGTGGATGATGTCTTTGGATGGGAAATTCTCCACTGGAAAAGTCTGTTTGTAGCAGGGATGTGTGAAGTCTGGGGAGAGCTTGTGAGAGGTGGGCGGGGGGGGGGGTATCTTTCTCCAGAGGCAAGTGTTCTTAATCTTCAGGAGATCTTAGGACCCCTTTAAAAAATGTAATAAAGGACCTTATCTCTCCAAAGCGTAAATCACACAAAATTTGTATGGGTGTAACCACCTGCACACACACATACATATATATTGTGGACTTCCCAAACAGCGCCTGGCCCACACCTCATCCTAGGGTTGTTTGGGTTGCTGATAATGGGAAAGGAGAGCTACTCCTTATGGTGGCCTTAACTGTGAAGAAAGCATTTCTCTATCCCCTTTTGCTACAAAGGAGCAAGAAAATGGATACTTGACTTGCTTCGATTGTAGAAACCTATGTAGAAACCTAAGCTGGTGTAGAGAAAATAGTAAGGAGACTGTTACTTCTGACTTTCCTAGTCAGGAGAAATTTCCATTTTGATGATATGTTCTATACCCTTCCAATTTGGTCTAAACTCTTCAATATCTGTGTTATAGGCAGTAGCACAGGTACATTGTAAATGATTCGAGCAACTTTTCATTCATGTTTGCAAGTTGACAGTTATATTTTTCTAAGCTTACTACCTTAATTGATGAGGTGAGTTAGGTGAGTCGTAGAGGTTGTCTCTGGGTTAGTGGAGATAATCTTCCTATTCTTCGGAAGCGCAAAGCTTGTTTTCTTATTTTTATAGCTGTCATATCGTGACACAAGTAGAAAATGAAAATATTTGTCCCACACACTGAGGTCAGCAAAGGAGACTGTTTGCAGTCAGAGGTGACCACTGAGGCTGATGAATCAGTATTTTAGTACACCAGTTGGGAAGCTCTGGGTTGGGGTTTGGCTAGGACCTTGTACCAAAGCCAAGGATTTGCTGGCGCAATGGATAGAGATAGCACAGAGGACCTCCCATATATGCTGTCAGTGGGACACAAAGCTATCATTATCCTATAAAACTAACTCCAAGAGCATATTATGTTCAACCTTTTAGCATGGGTTGTTCACTTGCATGCTTGTCCACTCCATGACTGTTAGTTCCAACTAGTAGCTAAAATCCTTATAGCAGATGCTAAGAAGATAGAAAGGAGACTGTTACTCCTGACTTTTCTATTTCCCCTCCAACTAATAGTGACTCTCATTTGTACCTGCCTTAGAACTGGCCCACAGTTCTTTGATTTTCTTTGTTCTCAGGGCCAATGGAGGGGTTTTTGTTCACAAGTACTGCCTGATGCGTGGTCTCTTAGAGTATTCATTTGTCTGGTTTCTTTTCCAAATACTAATTAAGCACTCATTATGTGCTGGGGCCCAAGGACACGGAGATGTATATTCCAAAAGGCAAGTTTTATCCTGGTTTTGTGTCCAAGACAGATTCAGGATAGATTGTTATAAGTATTACTAGGGGCCTGGTGCACAAAAATTTGTGCACTCGGGGAGGGGGGGGTTCCCTCAGCCCAGCCTGTGTCCTCTCGCAGACTGGGACCCCTCAGGGGATGTCCACCTGCTGGTGTGCCTGGCCAGCTTGGGTGAGGGGCTGAGGGCCATTTTCAGGCCTGCCCACAGCTCCCATTGACCCAAAGTCCCAGTGAGGCTGGCTGGAATCAGATTTCTGGGGTTTATTTATCTTCTATAATTGAAATGTTGTTGCCTTGAGCGGAGGCCTAGTCAGGCAATGAAGCCTCCTGTTTGCTTCAGCTCTGTGGCTTTTATAATTGAAACATTGTTTCCTTGAGCAGAGGCCTGGCTGGCCTAGGTAGGCAGTTTCAACTCCATCGCTGGTGCAATGGAAGCCTCCTGTTTGCTCTAGCTCCATGGCTGCCGGCCACCATCTTGGCTGGGTTAATTTGCATATGGCCACTCTGATTGGCTGGTGGGCATGGCTTAGGTGTCTCAGAGTGATGGTTAATTTGCATATTACTCTTTTATTAGATAGATTATGGCAGATAATGCCATAGTCATGTAGTGTTTTTATACTTTCCATAGCATATCTGTAGTACATGCCTTTGCCAAAGTAGAAAGAGAAGCATTGTCTATTTCTTCTCTGTGGATAGCTGTCATTCACCTACTTGCCAGACAACTCAGATTTCAGCAGTTATTGATTGATGGACCAAGTATCGCTAGAATTTGCTCCAGGTACTATCTTTGCTTCGGTAATAAAGGATAGTGTAGGCCTTGTTTAGTTTTGTTTTTGTTTTTTTCAACTAATAAAGAAGTTTTCTCATCAGATTTCATACTTTAGAGTCCCGATCCTTGGGGGAGAAGGCAAATAGGCCTCCAGATCTGGCACTAGTATTTTTTTCCCTCTTCTTACCTAGTTTTTCTTTCTTTGTACACAGGGACTAGTAGCTCAATTGATTGGAGCATCATCCTGTACACCAAGAGGTGATGGGTTTGGTTCCCAGTTAGGGCTCATACTTGGATTGCAGGTTCTTTATGAATGTTATTGAAAAGATTACATGGTGTTTCTCAAGCAGCTTTACCCAAATCCTGGTAAACTTCAGTTGAAAATAAAGCCAAATTTACTAAATTGTTATCAAATACCTATCGGAAAATTAGAATAAATGTCTTTATGTCTTGCTTTGACTAATCTAATAAAAGAGTAATAAGCAAATTAACACCCACTCCGTTACACCTAAGCCATGCCCACCAGCCAGAGTGACGGTATGCAAATTAACCCAGCCAAGATGGCAGCCAGCAGCCACTGAGGTAGAGCAAACAGGAGGCAGCAATGGAGGAAACTGCGTGCCTAGGCCGGCTGTGGCCTCCACTTAAGGCAACAAAGTTTCAATTATAGAAGATAGATAAACCCCAGAAACCTGCTTCTTGCCAGCTTTGCTAGGACCGTGGGTCAATGGGAGCTGTGGCCAGCCTGCAGACAGCCATCAGCCCCTCACCCAGGCTGCCCAGGCACCCCAGTAGGGACCCGAACCCTAAAGGGGCTGTAGCCAGCCTGAAAAAGGCCCTCAGCCCCTCACCCAGGCTGCCCAGGCACCACAGTAGGGACCCGAACCCTGAAGGGGCTGTGGGCAGCCTGAAAATGGCCCTCATCCCCTCACCCAGGCTGGCCACACCCCCATGGGGTGAGGGTCCCCACTGGGGGGCTTGGCCAGCCTGCAAACAGCCATCAGCCCCTCAAGACTGGCCAGGCATGCCAGCAGATGGACATCCCCTGAGGGATCCCAGACTGTGAGAGGGCACAGGCTGGGCTGAGGGACCCCGCCGAGTGCACAAATTTTTGTGCACCGGGCCCCTACTTTTCTTATAAGTATTGATGTTTAAAATATCTGTGTTAGCCTAGACTTGGGGATGTTCAATCTGATCAAAGGACAATAGGTATAGAACAGGAATTAAATCTAGAAATCTCTAAAAACTAATGGCTTTTTCCCACTCTGCAGGCTAGGACTAGAGAATACCCTCTGGTTCTACCAGGCTCTGCCAGGAAATGGTCTGGGAGACGGGGTCCAGGGTGGGAACCTTATTTAGGAGCTGGGCAGCAATGGTCTGTTGAAGGACTGTCCTTTGGTCCTCCTCCTTGTTAGCTCTCACTGGTTATAGAGAGGCTGGGATTGACTCTGGACCAGAGCCCTGACCTTAGAGAGAGTCTGACCTTCCTCATGTAGCCTTGACTTGTTTTGGTTCATCTGTAGAATATATTTGTTCCAGGCTGGAGAGGGGAAATTTTTCAATTTTTTAAATGTATAGACAGTCCCTATTAGGTGGACATGCGTTACCTGATGGCAGGAAACAAACTTTGGCTTTGATTTTACCTTGGTTCTTTTTTTTTTTTTTTAATTAAATCTTTATTCAGATTATTACAGTGGTTCCTCTTTTTTACCCCCATAGCTCCCCTCTACCCGATTCCCACCTCACCATCTTCCCTTACACCCCCTAACCACTGTCCTCATTCATAGGTGTACGATATTTGTGTAGTCTCTTCCCGCACCCCCCCTCCCAGAATTGTCAGTCCATTCCCTTTCTATGTCATGATTCTATTATATTCACCAGTTTATTCTGTTCATCAGATTTCTTATTCACTTGATTTTTAGATTCACTTGTTGATAGATATGACTTTGTTGTTCATAATTTTTTATCTTTACCTTTTTCTTCTTCCTCTTCTTAAAGGATATTTTTTCAGCATTTCATATAATACTGGTTTGGTGGAGATGAACTCCTTTAGCTTTTTCATGTCTGAAGCTCTTTATCTGACCTTTAATTCTGAATGATAGCTTTGCTGGGTAAAGTAATCTTGGTTGTAGGTTCTTGCTATTCATCACTTTGAATATTTCTTGCCACTCCCTTCTGGCCTGCAAAGTTTCTGTTGAGAAATCAGCTGACAGTCGTATGGGTACTCCCTTGTAGATAACTGTTTTTCTCTTGCTGCTTTTAAGATTCTGTCTTTTGCCCTTGGCATTTTAATTATGATGTGTCTTGGTGTGGTCCTCTTTGGATTCCTTTTGTTTGGGGTTCTCTGTGCTTCCTGGGCTTGTAAATCTATTTCTTTCACCAGGTAGGGTAAGTTTTCTGTCAATATTTCTTCAAATAGGTTTTCAGTATCTTGCTCTCTTCTTCTGGCACCCCTATAGTTCGGATATTGGTACGCTTAAAGTCCCAGAGGCTCCTTGCACTATCTTCAGATTTTTGGATTCTTGTTCTTTTTGCTTTTCTGGCTGGGTGTTTTTTGCTTGTTCGTATTTCAAATCTTTGACTTGATTCTTGTGATCCTCTAGTCTGGTATTGGATCTCTGTATAATATTCTTTATTTCAGTCAGTGTATGCTTAATTTCTAGCTGGTCCTTTTTCATATTCTCAAGGGTCTCATTAGATTTATTGAGGGTCTCACTAAATTTATTGGCAGTTTCTAGAAAAATTTTGGGAAACCTTAAAACGGTGGTTTTGAACTCTATATCCTGTAGTTTGCTTTCCTCCATTGCTGTCATTTGTGATCTCTTTGTCTCCGCATTTTGGCTGCTTCCCTGTGTTGATAGGGTGGCTTTCTGTGCTAGGTGTCCCATAGGGCCTAGTGGCTCAGCCTCCCCAATTACCTGAGGTGGACATTCTTGGTGCACCCCTTTGGGGGCTTTGTACACAGTCTTGTTGTAGTTAAGCCTTGATTGTTGAAGGTATCACTGGGAGGAATTGACCTCCAGGCCACTTGGCTGTGAGAATCAGCTGTGTATATGGTGGGAGATCCTTTGTGCTGGAGACACCCTTAGGGGCAAGACTTGCTTCAGTGGGGCTTTGGTGCTCACTGAGTCTTCCCCCTGAGTGTGTCCCTTATGGATCTGAGGAGTTGTAATCTGGGTGGTCCCACTGGGTACACTGGCTCTTGGATCTCTAAGGAGGTGCTAATTTAGCCTCTGCCTGAGGCTACCCAGCAGGAGGTATGAGGAGATATGCAGATTCCTCTTCTCTAGGGTTTGGAGGTGCCCAGTTGAAGCCCAGCTGTGAAGCAGTGCAGGCTGTGTGGGGCCTTGGGACTTCTTTTGGATGTTCTGGGTCTGTCTGACCTAGCTGCAGTTTGTTAGGTAATTGTAGATTGCAAAGGGCCAGGCCTTTCATATGCAAAAGCCTCTGCACACAGCTTAGGTGGGGTGGGGTCTCAGGGAATCAACAGGGCGGAGTAAACAGCTATGGCTGATCCTTAGCCCAGCCCTAAGAGGCCCTGAGTTTCAGTGTCCTGCAGTAATCGCTGCAAGCACCTCTGAGAGAAAGCTGCTCTGGAGTTCCTCCCAATGCCAGATAGTCCAGTTTCTCCCCGTATGAGTTTGGCCAGAACTGGAGTTCAGAGCTGTCGGGAGCTGGTGACTCCCTCCGGATTGAAAAAGACAACCGCGTCCTCAGTTGCCAGCCCTTTCTGAGCGTGCCTCCATACCTCTGCACTTTACTTCTGCACCTCCTCTGAGTCTCAGTGTGCTGTTCTTTTTCCTTCTAGTTGTAGAATTTCCACTCAGCCAATCTTCCTGTGGTTCTGGGTGGTGTCCGTTTTTTCTTTTCATTGCATTTTTGAACTGGTTGTGCGAGGCAGCAATTTCAGGTGTTTACCTATGCCACCATCTTGGTTTCTCCCTTTACCTTGGTTCTGGCATCATGAGGATCAAGACCACATTGAAATAGTTTTCTTCACTATTGGATGGTCAAAAAGAAAAAGTGAAAAATATTCCTGATGAAATGTATCAGAGTATTCCCACCCTGAAACACTTCAGTGCAGACAGTTAGAAAGTGCTTTGCCCCAGAAGCTGACCAGACAAGTTATATGCAAGAGACCAGACAGACCACACACGCACCCCATTTTCAACCTGGCAAGGTGATCATATGAATGTTGTAAAAATATTCACAATGTTTTAAAAACAAGTTTTTTTTTGCAACATGTTGGGTGAACTTTGAGACCCACAGGAACCCTTTGGAAGCTCTTTGGTCTTTTGGTATTTATTTCCCTCTCTACACTGAAGAGGTGACTAGAAGGACAAATTGTCTATTCTTCCCCTACCTCAGCTGCTGTCTACTTTAGTTCGTTGATGCTAGAAACTTCCGGTGTGACTTGGGTTTTCTTTGTCAAATTGGTGGTTATAAGAAGTGACCTCCATGACAAATAGGAATATTGTCTCTGCACAGAAGTAGGATTGGCTTACAGCAGGAGCTTAGAGAATACAGGTAACCCCCACTTTTTAAAAAATCATCACCCAAAGATTTGAGAGAGAGGAAGCGAGGAATGGGATCGAACCCTCTACCTTTTGGTGAATGGGGTGATGCTCCAACTAACTGAGCCACCCTCTAGGGCCAGGTATCCCCCACTTTTGGTTCCCATTATGCCGTTTTGCTTTTGTCAAAAACCTACAGTAGTACCTGTTTTCACTAACTGAAAGAAATTTGAAGAGGATTTTTGCTTTTACGAAAAAAGTTGAAAAGTGAAAATAGCGTTCAAGGAGTTGTTCTGCAATAAGCCAGGTGCTTCCACCAAAGGTAGCCCAGCTGAGCTGAGCTCCTTCTCCAGGAGCCACACTCAGCATCTCAGCATCAAGCCACTGTAGTTTTGAACTGTGTGAACATCTGGGCTTCCTCTTGATGTTCATCCATTAACAAGCTGTATCCTAAGATATCAGAAAAAAACCTAAGAGAGCTCACAAGGGTATTAACTTTAGGGTAAAATTATGTGTAATTAAGCATTTAAAAATATATTTCTATCGATTTTTTTTTTTTTTTTTTTTTGAGAGAGAGAGAGAGAGAGGAAGGGAGAGATAGAAATATCAATGTGAAAGTGAAACGTGGGTCAGCTGCCTCTTACATGCCTCCTGTCTGTGTGCCCCACTACAGGGAATCAAGTCTGAAACTCACGCATGTGCCCTGACCAGCAAGGGACAACACCCAACCCGACTGAACCACACCAACCAGGGCTAATTAAGCATTTTGATTGTGGTGAAATAATCAAATTGTGTGTGCATTGAACTTGCCTGTGTCTACCATTTGTATTACTTACACATGAGCAGGAAGCAAGAATCTTGAAAGCTGCCTAAATTATTATTGGTTTGGCTAGTAATAAAGTGGTCTCTCTCAGTTGATGTTCAGTAATAGATAAATTGGAAAGCCTGTTGCTTGAATTGGATTGGTAGGTGGTGCAAAGTGTGGTGTGTATTTTATCATATCACTAGAGGCCTGGTGCACGAAATTCACGTGGGGGGGGGAGGGAGGCAGGGGAAGGTCCCTCAGCCTGGCCTGCACCTTCTCTATCCAGGACCTTTTGAGGGATCTCCGACTGCCGGTTTAGGCCTGATCCCTGCTGCTTAAACTGGCAGTCAGACATCCCTCTCACAATCCAGGACCACTGGCTCTTAACTGCTCGCCTATCTGCCTGCTTGATCACTCCTAACTGCCTCTGCCTTGTCCCCCGCCACCATGGCTTTGTCCGGAAGGAAGTCGGACATCCAGAAGATGTCTGGTTGATCTCGTCTAATTAACGTATTACCCTTTTATTAGTATAGAAGATTCCTGATTTTACTATATGTCAGGGTTAAAATTTGTTGTTGTTAATCCTTGCCTCAGGATATTTTGCCATTGATTTTTAGAGAGTATAAGGAAGGGCTGGGAAGGGAGGAGGAGAGAGGGGCGGTGGGTGGGGGTGGAGAAGGAGGAGGAAAGGGAGAGAGAGATGTGAGAGAGACACATCAGTTGGTAGCCTACTGCATGTACCCAACCACCCGGCCAGGGATGGAACCTGCAGCTCTTCAGTATACAGGCCAGCGCTTTAACCACTGAGCAACACCAGCCAGGGCAATATTAGGGTTATTTTAGGTTATATGTATTATTTGGTATGTTTTTTTGGGGGTCTGGGAACGTTATATAATTTCTTCTTCACTTTACGAAATTGATTTGGTTTACAAAAGGTTTCATATAAACTCTACTTTCAGATAGTGGGGAAACCTGAACTGACTAACAGCAAGAATGGATTGGATTCAAGAAGAAGTGAATGGATGCATATGTCTTCTGAATATGTGGTCCTAATAAAGATATTTTAAATAAAAATTAAGAAATAGAAATTATAATTATGTTTTTTTAGCCCCAAAATCTTGGGCCTCTAAGAAGTGTTTCAGCAATTTGATTTTATGGGATAAGACAGAAATTCTGAGAGAAGTAATTATTGCATGGAATTTATTTAATGTAGCTAATTCTTTCTGAAAATACAAATTCTTGCTTCAGATTGGCGTTTTGGATAACTACAAAAATCTAGTTGAAAATCAGCCCTAGCTGGCTTTGCTCAGTGGATAGAGCATCTGCCTGTGGATCAAAGGGTTCTGGGTTCATTTCTGGTAAAGGGCACGTACCTCAGTTGTGGCCTAGGCTCCGGTCAGGGTGCACGCTGGAGGCAGCTGATCGATGTGTTTCTCTCTCATCAATATTTCTCTCTGTCTTTGCCTATCTCTTACACTCTCTCTAAGAAATCAGTGGAAAAATACTCTTGGGTGAGGATTTAAAAACAAAACCCTAGTTGAAAATCAGGAATGCCCTATATATTAAAAGTTTACTGAGCTGCCATCTTACCTTGATTAAGTTATCAGAACTCAAAGTTGAGCCTAACTAGACTTTTTGAAGAATTTTTTTAAATTCAAGTTGAATTTGAGTTTCAGTGGAATTTAAATTTGTTTCTGTTTACTCAAGTAAAGCAAATAGGGCAAAAATGGCTGCTAGAATATGTTCATTTTCAAAAAGGTGAGAAATATCAGCTGAAAAAGCTACATGTGGAAACCACCTGTGCATATGAAAATGCACAGAACAAGAACATTTTTGTTACACTAGTTTGGTTTTATTTGTGTTTTTATATGGACATTTCAGTAGAAAAGGGTTAGTTGTATAGAGCATTGCTTTGTTTGCAACCTAGAATTTTAGAGCTTCAAGAAATAATGCAATTCATCTTGTTCAAGACACAGGCCTTACAAATGAGGATCTAAGTTTATGGAAGGGGAATGTAAGTTACCCAGTGTGACTGGGCTAGAACAGGCTGGAGCGCAGATCTCTTGAATGAGTACAACTTACCCTAGGAGGTCTTTCCTGGGGGGCCCTTCCTCCCAGTTTTCAAGCATCCAGCACACCAAGACACCTAGAAAGAAGAGCGAGCAGTGCAGAGCAGGTAGAATGCTACAACTTTGAGAAAAAGCACAGACAGGCAATGAAAAAAGCCAGTTTTTTAATGATTGGTTTCTGTTTCTCCAGAGGATAGGAGGGTGAGCATCAGGATATCAATTTGAGGTTTCCCAAATTCACTCTTGTGGAGGTTGGGGCTGAGGTGTCCGGAGGGAATCCTTGACTGGAAGAGATTCCTGACATGTGTTGATTACAGGCCCTTACAGAACATAGGTGGGAGTTCCTTCTTCCTGTTTTTGCCTTTATCTAGTATATATTTTATTTTATTTTTTCACTAATTTTATAATGGGACATTTCACTTAATGTTAGAGAGGATAATATAACAATTCCTCAAATGCGTACCTGTTATCTATTTGGGAGTTACCAACATATGGCCAGTTGTTTGTTATCTAGGCTTCTTTCCTATCAGTACATCTTGTCTCACTAGGTTATTTTTTATTTTTATTTTTTAATCCTCACCCGAGGATATTTTTTCCATTGATTTCCAGAGAGAGTGGATGGGGGGTGGAGGGAGGAGGGGAGAGAGAAACATCTATGTGAAAGAGACCATTGATTGGTTGCCTCCCACATGCCAGGGAATTTGCAACCTACCCTGTTTCCCTAAAAATAAGACAGTGTCGTATATTAATTTTTGCTTCCAAAGATGCGCTAGGTCTTATTTTCAGGGGATGTCTTATTTTTCCATGAAGAAGAATACGGTACACATTTATTGTTGAACAAAAAAAAGGGAAATTTATTACCTGTGTGTCCATACAAGGTGCCCGACTCCTGCCCGGCGGGACTCACTGTCTAATTGTGAGTCAGCCATACTCCGTCAGGGCAGAGCGAGCAGCAGGCAGCAGCTTGTCCTGGCGGCGGCACGGGCTCTCTGATTAAAAGAGACCTCGCACTTCCTGTCTGCTCCGGCTACGCTGCGGCCAACAGTGAGCTGTGCGGCGGCACCCGCCACTATGACCCAGAGTCCAGAGTTACGGTAGCTTTGGGGGTCCTTATTATTGGGGGAGACCGCATATTCGGGGGGGACTTATTATTGGAGAGGTCTTATTTTCGGGGGGATGCCTTATATTTCAGCGATAGGCAAAACTGTAAGTAGGTCTTATTTTTTAGGGATGTCTTACTTTCAGGGAAACACAGTAGGTACATGCCCTTGATCAAGAATCCAACCCAAGACCCCTTGGTTTGCAGGCTGAGGCTCTAACCACTAGGTAAAACCAGCAGAACCTCACTATTATTTTAAAGCAAATCTCAGACATTGTATCATTTCTTTGTCAGTGTTTCTACTGCATGTGTTAAACTAGTAGAAACTTAACTTCGATCTGATGGGGAAACCTGAAAGAAACTATTTACTTAGAGAGTAAGTTGAAGGAGCTTCCTTTTATTAATGATTCTAGAAGGTTTTGTTCTCTACATGGTTTTCTTAATGCATTAGTGCCACTGTTGGGGTGGGGGAATTGGGTGATGAGTATGGCTGAGGGTAAGGATGAGAAATGGCTGGCTCTTAGGAAGAGGAGACAAATGTAGATATTGAGAACAGCTTTATTAGCCTTATGCCTTAGTGTGTTGCTGTTTGAGCAAGTTTCTCTGTTCATAATTCTGACTTGAACCCTGAAAATAAGCCTTTAATTTGTAATTGATATGAAGCTTTCATAGGAAATAACAGTTTTTACTTCTCGGGGTCAAAGTGAGCATACCTGAGACTCTTTCTTTTATATGTGATTTTCCCAATACCTCATGTTGCCTCTTTTTGTTTCAGATGGGAATGACTGGTAACACAAGTCCATTTGGACAACCCTTTAGTCAAACTGGAGGGCAGCCAATGGGAGCCCCTGGAGTGAACCCCCAGTTACCCAGCAAGCAGAATGTGGTCACTAGTTTGCCTCCCTTCCCTGCAGACATCAAGAATGCTTCAGTCACCAATGTGCCAAACATGGTAAGTTGCCCTTGGCTCTCAGGGCTTTGCTAAGTAGATTTTATTGTGCTGATAGTAAAGATCTGTAACTGAAAGTGTGTTGTAGGTGATAAGGAAATAACCCATATTTCTTATGAGCTGGTTAATCAGAGGGCTAGGTAGAGGTTATTCAGTCAGTCCTCCCAGATTCCCTTTGTGGAGAGAGAGGGTTCATGACTGCGAATCGCAGTTCCTTACTCTTTAGTTACTCTCTTGATTCAGTAGTATAAGCAAGAGAATCAAGAAGCAGGCTTTTCTCACACTTTCTGTCAGTAGAAGCCCATTGATTTTTGTTGCACTCAAACAAAGAACATTCATCTTCCAAGGACTATAATGTGTCTGAGAAACATGGCGTGTCTGACTTATTAGAGGGGTTCGCATGTCTTCATTCTCTCTGAGATTTCACCTATAAAATAGGGATTATCCTTGTAACCTCTCAGCCTAACAAACGAAAATATTTTGGGAAAATAGCTCCTTTTGCACTGCAAAATAGACTCTCCCTTCATTCCAAACAGGAAGGGGAGGTGTGTATATTTTTGTCAGACCTCACTGTGCACTCGCAGCTGCTAAGTGTCTGAGGCTGGAAACAGCCAAGTCTTTTCTTCCCTGGGCTCGTTGCTGGGAACTTGCCCTTCCAGGATTGTCTAATTCAGCCATACACATCCAAAACCTAAAACAAAGCCCCCTGCTCCCCTAGCTTGCCCTTCAGAGCTCTGGAGGCAGCAGTCTGCATCTGGCACCCACATTCTCCCTAATCTCACCTGCCTTTCCTTTTCCATTCCTCATTACGAGGATGGTAGTATGGACTCCAGTTCTAGCATTCATCACCTGACTTTGCTCAATGATCTGGAGCACATTTTGGTTTCAGAGTAAGAGCATTTGCTTTTTCATAGCCATCCTATATATATTTTTAAAGACATATTTTACTGATTTTTTTTTACAGAAAGGAAGGGAGAGGGATACAGAGCTAGAAACATCCATGAGCGCATCAATCAGCTGCCTCCTGCACACCCCCTACTGGGGATGTGCCTGTAACCAAGGTAAATGTCCTTGACTGGAATCGAACCTGGGACCCTTCAGTCCACAGGCCGACGCTCTATCCACTGAGCCAAACCGATTAGGGCAGCCATCCTGTAGTTTATAGTCTGGTAAACTCTGACTTAATATTTTCCCCCTTTTCTCATTTCAAATCTTTTCCAGCCTCACTTCCCTATCCTCTCTTCTTTACCCACAACTCGGTGATGGAATCCTTTTACTCCACATTCTCCTGCCTTCCTTTGCTGATCCCAGGGGACTGAATTTCTGAAAGTGGTACATTTATCAGGATCAAATTCAGACCTGACTAGAAAGAGGCATCTGGTTCCCTTCACCTGTGCAGGGCTAGTTGGGACAGCCCTTTGGTCTAGAGCAGGGTGTTTTTCTCCCTCTGCACTGTTGACAGTTGGGACTGGATCATTCTCTGTGGTAGGGGCTGTCCTGTGTATTGTGGGATGTTCAGCAACATCCCTGGCCTCCACCCACTAGATTTCTCATAGCACTCTCTCCTTTCTTCCTCCCACAGTGGCCCCTTGTGAGAACCCCTCCTCTGGGGTCTGGTTAGGGGAAGCAGTAGCAACAGCACCTCATCCTTTTGTCTGTTTTTGTTACATCTAACAGAAATAAAACCAAATTTTCCCCTCTCTTATCTCTTTCTTTGTCTCTACCTCCCTTTCTCTACCCATTCTGCTCATTCTGCTGTCATCTGCACTGCTTTTCCAGCTGCCACTTTCCCACCAGGAGGGCAGACTTTGAGTGAGCTCCTCAGACCTTTACCAGGGCAGGGTGTGGTGCTTTACCTGTGTGTGTATGCCTGTGAGGCAGGGTAACCTAGGCACAGCCTTCATGCTGTAGAAGCAGGAATGAGAGGGGTCTGGGCAGAGAAGTGGGACAGTCAATGCACACAGTTCACCTGACATCTCAGTTGCCACAATGTCATGTTCTGTGTTTTATCTTATTCTTGCAATAGTCTCTTTGAAAGACATCATTACATGTCCCATTTTACAGATGAGGAAGTTGAGGGTCTAAAGAGTTTTAGTTTGTTTAAGGCTCAGTAGCTTCCTGTCTGCAAAGCCCAGAGCCCTTTTTAATTATGTCTGGTGTCATGTTTTAGCAGCTCCGAGTCCAGGGAGTGCTTTCCTCACCTGTGTTTCTATCATTTGTTCGCAGTTCTTCAAACATGTTCTGCCTTGAATTTTCTAAATTGTGCCTGACCCTTTGGAATCATAGATTTTGGCACAGCGAAGGAAAACAGTTAACAAAAATCTAAGTTAATGAAAAAAGAAAAATACAAAGCCTTGAATTTATTTGCGTGTTTTGTCATGCTATGGGGAGTAATCTTTTGAAGCCCAACTGGATTTAGTGTACCAAACAGGGTCAGGATTCGGATGCCTTATTAGAGCTCTTCACGGAATGATTTAAACCACTTGGTCATTGCCTTACTCCTCTCCTCATTTCTAAAGGATTTAAACGTCATTGGGCTGAGTTAAGAAAGTGGGGATGTACCCATCCATTCCTTTAATTTGCTACATTTATTGAATGCCATCTCTGGGCCTACGTGCACCTGGAATGCAGATGTGTGTGACATAGAGTTTACCTTCATGAAATTGGGGAGAGGTGGTGATGGAGAAAAAAATAATTATAAAACACAACTGCCCCAACAGGTTTGAGTAGTATGCAGTGGTTAAAGTTGACACAGGAACCTCCTTCGATGGAGCCATTGGAGCGGCTGCACCACAGAGGGAGAGTTGAGGGCAAGATCAGGAGAGCAGAAGCCCTGAAGACCCCAGGGCACTTGGTTGGAGAGCATTGGCTTGTGTAGGAACTGGCAGATGTTCAGTGGGAAAGGTGGCTCTCAAGTGAGGGAAGAGCAGTGGGAGTGGATGTTGGGGATCAAATAGGAGCCAGTTTAGGGAGGGTCATAGAGTGGCAGTAACTACTGCAGTGGTCTGGGTAAGAGGAATGGTAGTTTGGAGATGGTTGATCACAGTAGGGACAGGAGACTAGATGACAGTCACCACTAGATTATGTGGAGACATGTGAGGCAACTTGTTTTACAGAGCTGGGGAGGGACAGACTTGGAAAGGGATGACAAAGAAGTAAGCATCAGTAATTCCACTTCAGATGTGTTCCTTTTGAGATACTTGTGAGATGTCCAGGTGGGGATGTTAAGCACACTAATGTTGCATACAAAGTAGGGTATCCGGTATCCATGTGAGAGCTGTGGTAACCGTATTACCGCAAGGGCTGTGAAGTGAACAAGATCACGCAGGAGGAGAAAACCAGACAGAGAGCAGGTCAAGAAGGAACCACAAAGGGGACAGGACAGGCAGGGGATGTTACCCTGCAGCTGAAAGAGGAGGATGTTTGAACAGAAGGAATTGGTGCACTGGAGGTGATTAAGATGAGGGCAGAAGAGCATCACTGGAATGTGCAGGTGAATCTGTGGGTAAATCATTGTCTACTGAGAGTTAAATGTAACCTGTAGTCATGGAAACCTACAAATGAGGGTGCTCTGTTGTCATCTTCTGGGATAGGCTGGCTGCAGGAGCTCTGAAAAGTTCAGGGCTCCTGTTGCATATGGGGTCATTTTTGAGGGCATATGTATTCTCATACAGTGTTTAAAAGCAAGTAGCACATATTCCTTAATGTTGATGTATCTCATTGATGTATCTGTCTTTGACCATTTTATTTGTAATGTCTTACCTTTCTACAGATTTTGGGAAGTTCTTTAAAAATTTCACGATGTTATTTATATTAATAAAAGGGTAATATGCTAATTAGACTGGGAGACCCACCAGGGAGGGCAGTTGGGGACCGTCAGGCCAGCCAGGAAGGGCAGTTGGAGGCCATGAGCCCAGCAGGGAAGGGCAGCTGGGGGCCATGAGGCTAGCAGGGGAGGGCAGTTGGGGGCCATGAGGCTGGCGGGCGGGGGGGGTGGGGGCAGTTGGGGCGAGCAGGCTAGCAGACAGGGTGGTTAGGGGCGATTGGGTAGGTAAGCAGTTAGGAGCCAGTGGTCCCGGATTGCAAGAAGGATTGGGCCTAAACCGGCAATCAGACCTACCCTGAGGGGTTCCAGATTGGAGAGGGTGCAGGCTGGGTTGAGGGACACCCTCCCCCACCCCCCGTGCACAAATTTCATGCACTGGGTCACTAGTCTATATAATAAAAGCCTAAGTGACCGTTATGACAGAATGACCAGAACTACTGGTCACTGTGATGCACACTGATCACCGGGGGCAGATGCTCGACACAGGAGCTGCCCCCGGTGGTCAGTGCACTCCCACAGGGAAGCGCTGCTCAGCCAGAAGCTAAGCTCACTGCTGGCCAGTGCAGCAGCAGTGGTGGGAGCCTCTCCTGCCTCCGCAGCAGTGCTAAGGAGCAGCAAACCAAGTGGTAAGGAACAGCTATCAGGTGGGCGGTAAGGAATGAGAGGGCTCCCGGACTGCAAAGAGGGCTCAGGCTGGGCTGAGGGACACGCACGTATGTGCAGATGCACAATTACATGCAGCAGGCCTCTAGTATTTCATAATTATAAGATGCACATTTTTTTATATTGTAGCGTATATGAAAACAGGACTTTTAGAAATAGTCAAGTTTTAGAGCTTATAAAATACAGTATACATGCTCTTTTAGTTGCTCATAATTTGAATTGAGTGACAACACTATTAAACATATATTCACTGTACAACTTTCCAGGACAGCTTACATGGATAAAAGAATTTAAAAATATTTAAATTTTATTGCCCTAACTTGTTTGGTACAGTGGATAGAGCATCAGCCTCTGGACTGAAGGATCCCAGGTTCAGTTCTGGTCAAGGGTACATGCCTGGGTTGCGGGCTTAATCCCTAGAAGGGGATGTGTAAGAGGCAGCCAATCAATGATTCTCTCTCATCATTGATGTTTCTATCTCTCTTTCCCTCTCTCTTCCTCTCTGAAATCAATAAAGATATTTTTTTTTAAAGTAATAAATTTTACTGACAAAAGAACAGAAGCAAGTTTGAGGGCAAGGGAAGATTATGTCATCTTTCTGTGGATTGGGGTTGAAGTCTAACAGTCTGAAAGGAGAGGCATGCAGCAAAGTGTGGGAGGAGAAGTAGTTCTAAGGCAGTCAGTCTTCTGAAAGATTAGGTCACCTGATTCCTGCTGACACTGTCCTTGCATTTTTATCAGAAAACATCTTAACACAGAATGAGGGAGGAAGAAGGAGGAAAACTGGGGCTCCAGGTAGGACTGAGCTATCAATTAGGTTATTGCTGACTTTCATGACAGTCAGGACCAGGTTGTTTTTAAAGGAGCATTGTTTGGAAGTGGGACACATCTTGGGTTTAATCTGAGAAAGGGCCTCATCAGGTTCACCCAGGGAGTCTCCTGTTGGGCCCAGGATGTGGTCTCCAACGAGGGTAATTTCTCATAGGAAGTTCTTATGTGTGATTTTTTTTTTTTTTTTTTTAAGAATTACATTATGGAGACTACCATTCTTAAAGTTGTAACACAAGAGATTTTTCAGGAGTGCTACTTATTTAAAACTAGAGGCCCGATGCCCGAAATTCATGCAAGGGGCTTGGCCCTCACAGCCCCAGCTGCCTCAAGGCCCTGCCCCCCACTCACTGGTCATTCCAGAAGGTCGTTCTGCCGTCCAGTCTAATTAGCATATTAGCTCTTTATTATATAGGATTGCTCATGAGAGTGATGTTAGGATTTGTTTCAGTTGTGTGTTAGAGAATTGACATGAAAAATTTGGATGAGGCTCCCAGGCAGCTACTGTTTCAGGTCTCTAAATGGAAAGAAAGTGGGACTGGTGGGTGTCTGATCATACAGGGGAGGTTTGTATAGAATTGTCTTCTGTGTCCTACCAGAATAACATATCTGGGACAGTGCCACTGGCGGCAGATGGGTGGCAAGCCATTAGCCATGACCCTTGCAGGGGTAACTGTGCATCTCAGTTATTTTGGTGTTTCTCAAAGTATGTCTGTGGACCCATGCTGCATCAGAGTGACTGGTTCCTGGGCCCCTCCCCCCCAGTCCTGCTGGTTCAGATGCTTTTAGAGCAGGGATTTTCAGCCTTTTTCATTGCATGGCACACATAAACTAATTGCTAAAATTCTACAGCACACCAAGGAATATATTCTGTTTTTTATTGATCTGACAAAAATATAGATATACAGTAGTTTTGAGAAGTCAGTGCCCCTGACTAAATAGTCAGTTAATTGATGTTTTAAAAATTCTTGCAGCCCTAACCAGTTTGGCTCAGTGGATAGAGCGTCAGCCTGCAGACTGAAGGGTCCCAGGTTCAATTCTGGTCAAGGGCATGTACCTTGGTTGTGGGCACATCCCCAGTGGGTGGTGTGCAGGAGGCAGCTGAACGATGTTTCTCTCTCATCGATATTTCTTTTTTTTAAATTTAATTTAATTTTATTTTATTTTATATTTATTTATTTATTTATTTATTTATTTATTTATTTTCTTCATTGATATTTCTAACTATCTCTCTCCCTTCCTCTCTGTAAAAAATCAATAAAAATATTTTTTAAAAATTCTTGCAGCACACCTGTTGAAAATCGCTGTCTTAAAGGAAGGGTGGTGGATCTGTTTTTGTGGTCACTATTTGCAAAACTTCAGTTTTTTTCTTTATCAGTTTCCCAGTGTATGTCTCCTAATTCCCTATAAAGCAGTTCAGGATAATTGCCAAATAGATGGGCTTGTTCTCTCTTACACTGGAATATGCAGACTTAAGTATTTGTTTAGTTAGTTTATTTTTCCATTGACTTTTAGGCAGAATGAAAGAGAGAAGGAAAGACAAAGAGAAACATCGATTGGTTGCCTCCTTCTACACGAGCCCTGACCAGAGCCCGGGCCTGGGAAGAGCCTACAACCAAGGTACTTGACTGGAATCGAGCCCCAGGACCCTTTGGTCTGCAGGCCAACACTATCCACTAAGCCAAACAGTCTAGTGCTGGAATCTGTAGTTTTTTGGATTTTTTGTAAATACATATTTTACTGATTTTTTTTTACAGAGAGGAAGGGATAGGGATAGAGAGTTAGAAACATCGATGAGAGAGAAACATTGATCAGCTGCCTCCTGCACACCCCCTACTGGGGATGTGCCCGCAACCAAGGTACATGCCCTTGACCGGAATCAAACCTGGGACCTTTCAGTCCGCAGGCCGACGCTCTATCAACTGAGCCACTATATTTTTTTTATCAGATGGACGAGACATATTTTTTTGATGTGCCACAGAATTTCAGTAATTAGTTTATGTGTGCCATGAGATGATAAAGGTTGAATATTGCTAATGTAGAATGTTTTCAGAGCCACTGTTCACTGCAGTATGAGTGACCTGATGCCCAGCCGTCCCTCTATGGAGTGGGCTTACTTTGTTGGTCTTTGTGTCCACTGCAGTACTTAGAAGGTTTCCCTGTCCTGTTTCTCTCCCCCCTCCCCCTGTTTACCTATTCTCTCATAATTTCCTGTCTCCTGTCTCTCTCCACTGGAATCAAGGCATGAACTGACATAAACTGACTGAACAGGTTAAGCCTTATATACCCAAGGGCTTCCCTGCAGAGAAGCTCATATTCCCATAACACTGCACACTAGCCTCTTGCCTTCACAAGTAGGGATTTTAAATCACTGGTGCTTTGATATTTCCCTCTACCCTAGGACTAAGGAGAGCACTTCTGTTCATTCTTGTAGTGGAAACTTGAGTAGTCATGTCAGCTCTTCACAACAACAGCAGTTTCGGTAGAGACTATGAATTGTGCCTCAATAATTGAGTTGGCAAACATGAGAAAAGTTTGGGAAGTAAGCATTTGCCCATAATTATTAGAAATGCAAGTGTTTGTGTAATTTTAGGAATTCTGTTGCTCTCATCTTACTTGCCTTCACCTGAGAAAATGTATTTATGGGGCCTTTGAAGAATAACTTTTAGTCTAAATTCTTATCAGTAGCTGTATAAAGCCTTTCTACTGCTTAAACTAATGTCCTTTTGGCTGGGAAACATAGCCTAAGCACAAAATACATTATGATACCATTATCAGGAAGCTATAAATTGAGAATATTTAATGAAGTCCTTTGATGTCAGACATAACCCTAGGTATTACAAGTATTCAATAAAAGCCACGTAACTTTGTTTCCAATATGGGCTTCCATTAACTAACAATATCTTTACTAGAATGTTATTAGTATTGTCCTTTTTTCAGTGAAACCTTTTAGGTCATCAGTTGCCAACCTTTCAGACTTCCCGGACCACCAGTGGTCCACGGACCACAGCTTGGCAACTGCTGTTTTTGGTGGAAGCATAAATTATCTCTAGAGACATTCAGCTCTTTAACTTCTTGTAGAGACCCAGTAGGAAGATTCCTCTTGTCTAAGCAATTTGTGCCGTGTACCTTCAAGCATCTAACATCAGAACTTCTGCCTGCCTGTTAGATGCACGTACTGGGGATATTTACCACGCATTTCTGAGAAGTAAAGTGACTGTTAGAAGACCTTGGTAGATAGTACATTTAATAGAAGACCTTGGTAGATAGTACATTTAATGGGTCTGGATGGGGACAGTCATAGCTACCAAAGTTATAAATGTAATGCTTTATTATATCTGAAGAGTCATTAACCATGGCAGTCTTTTCAGGGCCCTAATCACCCTAACTTTTACCTTTTCCATAATCATATAAAATGGCCCTAAGGCTCAAGTCACTAAAACCAATTTGTTAGTCAAATGGTTAATTTACCAAGTTATCAAAAACTTAACTGTAGCCCTGGCCAATGTGGTACAATTAGTTGGGCATTGTCCTGGGCACTGAAAGGATGCTGGTTTGATTCCGGTCAGGGGACATGCCCAGGTTTCGGGCTTGATCCCCAGTAGGGGGTGGGCAGGAGACAGCCGATCCATGTTTTGCTTTCACATCAATATTTCTCTCTCTCCCTCTCCCTTCCTCTCTCTCTAAAAATCGATGAAAATATTTTTTTAAAACTTAACTGTAATAAATACTTTTGAAGAATCTGTCTGTATATATTGACTAGAGGCCCAGTGCACAAAATTTGTGTATTTGGGGAGGGGGGTTGTCCCTCCGCCCAGCCTGTGCCCTCTTGCAATTCAGGAGCCCTCGGGATGTCCAGCTGATGGCTTAGGCCCACTCCCAGAGCAGGCCTAAGCTGGCAGTCAGACATCCTTAGCGCTACTATGGAGGCGTGAGAGGCTCCTGCCACCGCCGCTGCGATTGCCAGCCATAAGCCTGGCTTAGGGCTTCTGGCTGAGCAGCGCTCCCCCTGTGGGAGTACACTGACCACCAGGGGGCAGCTCCTGCATTGAGCGTCTGCCCCCTGGTGGTAAGTGCATATCATAGTGACTGCTCGTTCACCATTTGGTCAATTTGCATATTGGCCTTTTATTATATAGGATAGGATGGTATACAAGAAGAATATTTCTTACAAGTTTTTAGTAAATTATTTGAACTGATTATTTGGTCGATGGGCCTGGTGCCTTTTAAGACTCCTCAGTTCAGTAGAGACCTGCTGGTCTGATTGGCCATTGGAATTGATCCAGTACCTTCTACCTTGTAGGGTTTCTTTGTACAGTAGCAGGTAACCACTCACTCCTCGTTGGCATTCCAACTCTCCAGTTCAGAAGGAAGGATTTGAGGACAGGGTAGAGAGTTGAGAGAGGGGGGTGGCTGTCTATTTATCAGTCCCCCTACCTTTGCCTTTTATCTCACCAATTGAGTTTTCTTTCTTGACTTAGCCATTTGTTTTCCACTGTAAGATCACAGTGTTTTGATTTGAAAGATTATTTAGCAATCATTCTGTTCCAACTTAAGGTAATTTTAAGTTATTTCCCTATTGAGTTTAAATCCTAAATTGCAAGGTAATCTTATTTTTTTAAAAATCAATAAACACCAAGCAAAAAGAAGAAAGCACAAGAAACATTATACCACCCATCTAAAATAGCTGTTTCTTGCCAGTTGATCTTCATCATCTCAAAGGTGATTATCACTTCTTCCCAGTTAGATAGCTGTGTACATTTAATGAGTATTTTCTTTATTTTATGACCGCAAGCTTTTCATACCCAGCTGTGCTAGGACCCTTCTGGGGGAATCAGAACAAGCAAATATTGCAGAGCAATCCCTGTCCCAACTGGTGGGTATCATTTTCTACTTTAACTGGAGGTTGGGGAGAAAGTAAGGTTTCCAGGACGGCCAGAGAAAGGATGTCAAGAGGGTGTAGGTCTGTACCCATCAGTGCCGTGGAATTGGGGCCAAGTTGTCCTGAAGGGCCATTTATAAGAATCCCAGCCCAACGTGGATTTGAGGCAGTGATTTGTGTGTCAAGAGGAAACACTTTCATCCCCCATTCTGTCTTGGTCAAGTTCTGCTTCTTGTTTGCATTGGAGTCTTTTGCAGACATTATAACCTAGTCTTATATACTTAATGGAAAATAACTTATTTTTCTAAGAAGAATACCGAGATAAATTATTATACAGTATGTACTCCTGTGCACATCTGTGATTATGTCCTTAGGATGGAATAGAGGCCATATAGAATAATTGGGATGGTGTTGATTATACAAGCCTGTGTAACAATAGCAATTCTAATAAAAGTACACATTAGAGCCTAGCTGGTGTGATTCAGTGGTTGAGCATTGACCCATGAACCAGGAGGTCACAGTTCAAGTCCCAGTCAGGGCTTGTGGTCTTGATCCCCAGGATTGTGGTCTTGATCCCCAGCGGATCAATGATTCTCATCACTGATGTTTCTATCCATCTCCCACTCCCTTTCTCTCTGAAATTAATAAAAACATATTCTTTAAAAGCACATGTTCAGATTCCTTTAAAAAATTATGGAAGACCACAGAAATATAAAAGATTTGCCTTTTAAGATCATTTGATGGACATGGGGCAAATGATGGTTGAACTGTGGTGACAAATGATACATGCAAAGAGTAGTGGCCAAATCTAGCGAAGATGGAAGTGGGTGAGTGGGCTGTACTGTTACTCATGGTTCAAAATGTTAGCATGTGGGAGGAGTCACGGTTGAATCAATGTGACTTCCTTGCCATGCTAGCCTTCTCTTTCCCTGATTAGGAATTACATGTGAGCTTTTTGGAGTGCCGTAAGTGCATATTGTATATATTTTAAGGCTTTGGATGGATATTGCCTTCCAACAAAAGCCATGAACCAGATAACCAGCATTACAAGATGCTCCCGAGGTTGGGCTTTGATAGCAGAAGGTGGTGGTGTCTTATTACTTTGATTTATAATTTTTTAAATTATTGATAAAAATTAAATTACTTATGTTTAAAGACATACATGTTTCTTTTTTGAGTTGTCCGGTTCCTGTCTTTTGCCCGTTTTTCTGTTAGAGTCTCTTAGAACACTTTAATAAAGCAAGGTGATCCAGACCTCTGTCAAGGTGGGTAGCAGAGAGGTTAAGGGTGGGGGCTCTACTGCTAGACTGCCTGCCCCATCACTGAGCATACCACCGGGACAAGATGCACACCTCTGGGCCTCAGTTACTTCTCCTGTAAGGTGGTGCTGGTCCTAAGTTAGTTTCTCTCTTGAGGATTGGATTTAAATGAGAACTGAGCACAGAGTTCGGCACGAAGTACTTGAGAAATAAAGACTGGCCAAGAGGACAAAAGGAAATAATACCTGTATTATTAACTTGCTTTGTCTTGTGTGTTCATTATTTTTTTTCTAGGTTTTTTTTTGTTTTGTGTTTTGTTTTGTTGTTGATAGCCTTTACACTTTGGTCCTAGAAGAAAATGTAAGTTCTCCTGTAGTCTGTCCTCTTGCACTTCCCTTTATGGCATGGCCCAATACTGCATCAGAACCACCTGTGGGCCCTTTTCTTTAAATGTTTTGTTTTGTCCTCACTGTAAAAGTACATGCATATTCATTTTGGAAAATCTGAGAAAAGTATACAGCTAAAATTAGTAATGCTTCCTCTTTGGAACTTGAACAAGTAAAACTGCTTCTGGCTCCACCGTAGATTTTCCAGTTATAGTTTCTGGGAAGAATGGGGAATCAGTATTTGAAGAGGTTTTTACTGGGAATTGGTTAGGAGCCACTGCTTTATATTTTTTTGATGAAGGTCTTTACCACCTTTGCATTACAAAATATTACGCTTAATTACTTTCTAGTATCTATACAATTTTATTTTTTATCTTTAATCCTTTATTATTTTCTACTGATTTTTTGGGATTCTTTTTCCCCCAAAAGCAGAATTTTTAAAAAAAATAGATGCTTGTAACTAATGGACACAAAACACTGGGGGGTAGGGGAGGCTGGGAGAAGGGCAGGGGGAAAAGAGATATATGTACTAATCTTTGTAAAACTTTATGTAATAATAAAAAAAAATAGATGCTTGTTGTAAAACATTCGAACAATACATGATCCTGTCCAAATATAACCACCAGATAATAATTAGAGTTTTATAAAAACAGATACAAACATATCTAAACTAATAAAAGCGAAATATTAAAATTAACTGTTTCTCCGAGACAGGGTAAGCCACACCCACCAGCCAGTCAGAGCGGCTATATGCAAATTAGCCCAGCCAACATGGCGGCCGCCACTCATGGACTTGAGTAAATGGCTGTTTCCATTGCGGCAGGAGCGAAAGTGAAGCTGCGCCCGCTCAGCTCAGCTCCGATTAAACTGGCTCTAGCGAAACACAGATTTGAAACAATATAACAATCACAGAATCCTCGGGAGCTGAAGGAAAGAGCAGCCCCGGCCTAACCAGTAAAAGTAACAATTGTTTCATTATAGACGCTGCGAGGTGAAGCAGAGGAGGCTTCGTTAGTTAGAAGGCCGCCTTAAAGGAACAGTGTATCAATTATAGAAGATAACCCCAGGCCTTAAAGGAACAGCATCAATTATAGGAGATAAATCACAAAAACCCGCGTCCAGCCAGCCTTGCTGGGACGTTGGGTCAATGGGAGCTGTGGCCAGCCTGAAAGCCCCTCACCCAGGCTGGTCAGGCAGGTGGACATCCCCCGAGGGGTCCCAGACTGCGAGAGGGCACAGGCCGGGCTGAGGGACCTCCCGAGTGCACAGAGCGGCTGCAGGGCGGGACAGCGCAGGACCCAGGACCCGTGAGTGGGAAAGAGGCAGCAGGGTTGGAGGGCACCGGGAAGCGGGTAAGAGGTGGCAGGGGGTCGGCGGGCTGCTTAGTGGGCTTCCCAGGCCCTTGGAGGGGCACAGGGAAGCGGGTAAGAGGC
>PVJC01015619.1:0-34792 GCA_004026665.1 Murina feae | reverse complement strand
AGTCCCCCTTCTCTGGGTGTCTGTGGGACCTCAGAAACTCGCCTGGAACTGGAGTTCAGAGCCGCTGGGAGCTTGTGGCTCTCTCCGTTTTGGAAAAGAACCGCGACCTCCGGTACCAGCCCTTCCCCGAGCCCGTGCGCACGCCTCCGTACCTCTGTACTTTGCTTCCGCCACTCCTCTGAGTCTCAGACTCTTCTCTGGTTGTAGGATTTTCACTCAGCCAGCCGTCCTGTGGGTGCAAGTGGTGTCCGTGTGTTCTTTTCGTGGTTTTTCTGAAATAGTTGTTCACAGCTGCATATACGGTGTCTACCCTATGCCGCCATCTTGTTTCTATCCTAAATTCTTTATTGTTAAAAGTATTACATATGTCTCCTTTTTCTCCCACGACCTCTTCTTGCCCACTTCCACCCTCCCGCCCCCCCCGCCCCCCTCCCCAGCACTCATCCCACTACTGTCTGGGTCCATTGGTTATGCTTATATACATACATACAGGTCCTTTGGTTGAATCTGACCTCCCAACACCTGCCTTCCCTCTGAGGGTTGATGGTCTGTTTGAGGCTTCTATGTCTAAGATTTTTTATGTAGTTCTTATTTATGTAGTTTCAATTGATTTTTAGAGAGAGAAACATCGAAGTGAGAGCATAACATTGACCTGCTGCCTCCTACATACCCCCTACTGGGGGTCAAGCCTGCAACCTGGACATGTACCCTGACCGGAATCTAACTGGAAAACCCCAGGTGCACAGGACAATGTCCAATCAAATGAGCCACACTGGCTAGGGCACCCTTGAGCATTTCTTGCAGGGCAGCTCTAGTGCTCACAAACTCCTCAACTTTTATCTGGGAATATCTGGATTTCTCACAGTGTTGCTGGATGTAAGATTTTTGGCTGACAGTTCTTTGTCTTTTTTTTTTAAGGATGCTTTAAAAAATACATTTTTATTGATTTCAGAGAGGAAGTGAGAGGGAGAAAGAGATAGAAACATCGATAAGAGAGAATCACTGATTGGCTGCCTCCTGCACACCCCATACTGGGGATCAAGTCTGCAACCAGGCATGTGCTCTTAGCCGGAATTGAACCCAGGACCCTTCAGTCTGTAGACCGATGCTCTACTCACTGAGCCAAACAGGCTAGGGCAACAGTTCTTTTTCTTTCAGCATTTTGACTATATCAGCCTACTGCCTTCTGTTTTCCAAATTTTCTGCTAAGGAATCTGCAGATAATGTTATTGATGCTCCCTTATATGTGATGACTCTCTTCTCTCTTGCTTTTAAGATTTTCTCTTTGTCTTTTGAAATTTTGATTGTAATGTACCTCAGTTTGGGTCTCTTTGACTTGATCTTACATAGAGTTCATTGAGCTTTTTGGATGTTTAAATTCATGGATTTCATCAAATTTTGAGAGGTTTCAGGTATTCTCTCTTCAAATATTCTCTCTCCATCCCTTTCTCTTCTTCTGGACTTCCATGATGCACATGTTGGTTTTGTTAGCCTAAAAATAAAAGGCCTTTCAAAATGAGAAGCAAACACGTTTATTTGAGAGCAGTAAGAATAGCTATTCAGGAAGCACTGATTCAGGTAGAAGCGCAAATAGTGTTCTGGTTAGGAGACAAAGGCAATGGGTATTTATGAGGAAGGGAAGGGGAACAATTATATCCATAGAAGGAAGGCATTTCTATAGATGCAGATAACATTAGTGACACCAATTCTAAATAATGCTTTCAATTTTCAGTCTAGTAGCCATCAATCTAGTAGTCATAATAACCGTTCTCTTGCTATCTTTGCAAACAATGGGGGGGGGCCCTCAAGATTGCTTAGGCCCAATCCAAAGTTATTTTGTCCTGCTTTAATATCCAAAGATTTGAGGCATAAGATATGCAAGGCAGTTCCTTTGGGAGGGCAGCTCCGACTCCATTTTAAAAGGACTCCATCTTTATTATCGTTTACATCATGCTTTGTGGTGTCCCACGGGTCCCTGAGGCGCCATATAGTCACTTTTCTCTCATTTTTCTATTTTAGTTTCTCAGCAGTTATTTATATTGTCCTATCTTAAGCTCGTTGAGTTCTTCTTTTGCTTATTCGAAGCTGACTTTGGATCCCCCTAGTGAATTTTGTACTTCAGTTATTATACCTTTCAGCTCCAGAATATCTATTTGGTTTCCTCTTAGGTTTTCTATCATTTAGTGATATTTCCATTTTGTTCACACCTTGCTTTCTGGTCTTGCCTTTCCAGAGGAATTTCCGGGGAGGAGGGGGCTGGTTTCTTTTTTTTAATGGAACATACTCTCCTTTTGCTTTGAATATCTTGTGGGTTTTTTGTTGAACACTGGACATTTGGATCTAATAACTCTGTAAATCAGATTCTCCCCCTTCCCCAGGGTTTGCTGGTTTAGTCTTTTTATTTATTTATTTTTTTATAGGCTCTCTCTGTGCCTCCGATGAGCCTGAGATGTTTCCTTGGGTCTTTCCTGGGGATGTGCTGCCACTTTGTAATTTTCCTCTATGTGCAGTTGTTTTTGTGATTAAAAAAAAAAAAATCCCCACCTGAAGGTATGTTTCCATCGATTTTAGAGATAGGGGAAACTCAGGAACGAGAGAAAGAAACAGTATGCACCACCATCAAGGTTCAAATGGGCAACGTGGGTATGTGCCTTAACCAGGAATTGGATCTGCAACCTTTTGGTTCACTGGACACAACACCCCAACCAACTGAGCCACCAGGCCAAGGTGACAGCTGCCTTTGAATGTCCTAGACTTCAATGTCTGGCTCCCAGGCATTCTCCCTTTAAATCACACAGAAGCCACTTGAGCCGGGGAGGGACTTCATACTGACCGGGAGGGGCAACAACAATGGCTACCCACCTCTGTCTGTAGCAATCAGCCCTCAGCACCGACTCCCAGTATTTGGAAGAGAGTCTTTTTGACCACATTGGCGTCCACAGTCTGTAGAAGCTGCTCTGTACCAAACCACGTGCACAGCTGCCTGCCAGGGAGCTGGGGCAGGGAATGGGCAGCCTCACTGGGCTAGTCAATAGAATTTACCATAACGGACCATTATCACGGTCCAGCTCATCTTCTTGAAGTTGCAGACCTTCCATACAGACTCCAGAGTTCCCAAATGGTGACATCAGACAGATGCTGCCCTGCAGCTGTCCTGCTGGGGAGAAATTCCCGGTACTTCCTCTCCACCATCTTCCCAGAATCCTGACGGGCACTCCTGACCCTTCCGTCTAATGTTCATTCTCTTTATCGCAGTGTCTTGTCAGTACCTCCTAATCTTCCCACCGTTTCATTGGTTGCCATGGGCCATTTTTGAGATTTGTAGAAAGTCCATTGCAGGGACGTGGCTGCACTTGAACCCGGCCTCAAACACCGGCCTGGTGAACACTGTTGGGCCAGCCCAGCTGCTGCCTGGATGGCTGTGCGCATATCACCCCCGAGGATGCGGGGTACTTTCCACAACAGGGAAGCGTGACAGAAGGAGCTGAAAGTTCAACTCCGAAGCGAGTGCGAGAGAGAGAGAGAGAGAGAGAGAGAGAGAGAGAGAGAGAGAGAGAGAGACAGACACTTGGGGGCTGAGGTTACGGGTGCCCACTCTCCCGATGTTCCCCGGTCCGTGGGGAGGCTGAGAAGCGGCTGGAAGGTGAGCCGCAGCCCGGGCTCCAGGTGGCTGCGTTGTGTCGTTGCGCTGTGTCCCCTGTCCCCCGCGTCCTCGGTCCTGACTCTCATCTTCTCTTCCAGAGGAGGCCGAGCAGGGCCTGGCGACCGGCTCGCTCTCGCGGCGCAAGAAGGCGCTGGCGCTGCGGGAGGAGGGGCCCCGCCGGCGCGCGCACCTGCACATCGGGCTCCCGCACGACTTCCGCCCCGTGTCCTCCATCATCGACGTGGACATCCTGCCCGAGACGCACCGGCGCGTGAGGCTGTACCGGCACGGCTGCCAGAAACCCCTGGGCTTCTACATCCGCGACGGCATGAGCGTGCGGGTGGCGCCGCAGGGGCTGGAGAAGGTGCCGGGCATCTTCATCTCGCGCATGGTGCCCGGGGGCCTGGCCGAGAGCACGGGGCTCCTGGCCGTGGACGACGAGGTGCTGGAGGTGAACGGCATCGAGGTGGCGGGCAAGACGCTGGACCAGGTCACGGACATGATGATCGCCAACAGCCACAACCTCATCGTCACCGTCAAGCCGGCCAACCAGCGGAACAACGTGCTGCGCGGCAGCCGCGCCGCCTCCGGCAGCTCGGGCCGCTCCTCGGACAGCGCGGCCAGCCGCCACAGCCTGCAGGCGCCGGCGCCGCACGGCCTGCACGCCGACGACATGGAGAGCGACGAGGAGCCCGACGTGGTGCTCGAGGGTGACCTGGAGCCGCGCTCGGCCCCGCGGCTCCCTCCCGGCAGCCTGGGCCGGGTCAACGGTGCGGGCCCAGCGTCCGGACTGCACGGCCCTGGGCGCGACAGCCGCGTCCTCAGGCTGCTCAGCTCGTTTCCGCCCGGCCTGCACCACAGCCTGGCGCTGCCCCCTGGCGGCGTGGAGGAGCACGGGCCGGCCGTCACCCTTTAGCGCCGGGCATCCCCCTGGAGCGTCCTGACCACAGCCTGGAGGCAGGGACCAGTCCGCTCCCCGGTTTTCGAATAAGAAAATAATTGCATAGGTCATCCCCCTCCTCCATGTTTTTATTTATCCCTCCCTTTGCTTCCACAACCCTACTCGATGTTTCAACTTATGGACAGAAAATAAAAATACTGCCTATTTTTATAAATGTCGCCACAAACAGAAGGTGCACCCTTGCCGCACACACCAGGCCCGTTGCAGGTCCAGGGCCCTTTGTAAAGTTCTTTTCTGACCCCAAGTGTAGAAAAGATGTCCTTTTTAAAATTTTTAAAAAGACTTTATTTTTTTAAAACGAAGCTTTAACATTACCCTTTTCAAGGGACAAATGCATGTTTTTGACTTCAGCGATGCAAACAGACCTGCTTGTTGGCACCATGTCTTCCCTGTTTTCGCGTGGAGCCTTCTGGTGGGCTGGACGCTGTGAAGAAGGTACATGGCAAGAAGGGAAAGGCTGGTTGTTAAGAACAGACACGCCCACATCTCTAATAGGTATGACTGTAGAAGGCACATTTCGCATTGTCAGTTCATAGTCTTGTTTCAAATAGCCAAATGGGAGCTGCACCCCCAGACCTCGCTGGGAAAAGGGACGCCCTGAGGGCTGTCAGTTGCCCTTAGAAATGCAGCCAGCTCTGCTCAGCAGTACCGCCTGTGACTAAAAGCCAGTATTTACTTGGAGATAAAAAACCAATCTTTTCCATGACTTCACTGACTCTGGGCACCGTTTCTGAAACGTTTCCATAGAAATGGTGGACAACCCTACCACGCCTCCAGACAAGCCTTCGAAAGCTCCCAGACATTTGGGCCTAGCTCTGTTATCTTCATTTTAAAATATCTTCATATGAAATGTAACGATTTTAACACAGATTCGATCCATTGCCACGTCCCTCTAGCAATATTTACACATTTAGGGATTTTGAATGTTTTATTCCATGTTTATACCAATGAAATTTTATATGATGTGTATATTCTGTTTGAATCTGATATTGAGGAAAAAAATGTCACAGTTTATTTTGAGGACTAAACTTGGACCAAATAAAGCTTTCATATAAACTACAGGTAAAAATATTTTTTTAGGTGGCCTTTCAATGCAGCTGCTTCTCCTGCGGCCCAGCACCGCCTGCTGGTCAATGGCAGAACTGTCCTTCCTTCACAGATGTCAGACTACCTGAAAACTATCTCACTGTTTTCATTTTTCCTGAACTTGTTAAGTGAAAAGCAAATTATTTTTCTTTTGTGCATAAAGTATTTATTGTTCAGAAATAGATTTTATTGAGTACTTGTTCCCCGTGCCTATGTTTGATTTTTTTATTTGAGTGCCAAGTCTCTCTCCTATCCATTTTTCTCTAGGCACAGGGAAGACCAAAGACACTCCCCACTTTGAGGTCCTAGTGAGAGTGCACACACTTCCAAATTTATGGGCTCCAATGAACTGTGCAAGAATCTTGTTTGGTGCCCCAGCAGTCGGAGGTATTTTCTTTTTTACCATGACACGTATTATAGAACCAAAACTCTAATGCTAACAAACTATCACAAAAGAAATGTTATTTTACTAAGTTATTACTGGTTCAAGAGTATCTTGTTGAATAACTGGGTCTGTTACCAAGAAATAAAGTTATATTTCTTACCATGTTTTAAGTTAAGCAAATGTGAATAATTTTTTTTAAAGAAAAAAAAAAGATTGTGTGCTATTCAGAATTTTAGGAGTTATGAACTGCTTGGAATAGCTGCTTGTGTGTATTTTTCTACCCAGGTCTATACTTATGCCATTTTCTTTAAAAAGCAAACAATATTGTATTATGTGTTAAAGTTTTCTTGGTTTTATATATCAAAGAATAAAAACATTTTCTTTGTTTTCTTCAGTTGTGTTCTAAATAACAGAGAGAATGTCAGTGCTAACAACAAAACAGATAAACTTATAGCTCTGGTGGGATGCTTGGAGTACTTATGATGTGTCTGTCATGGGATATGTGTGTATATATATATACTAGGGGCCTGATGCACAAAAATTTGTGCACTCGGAGGGGTCCCTCAGCCCGGCCTGTGCCCTCTTGCAGTCTGGGACCCCTCAGAAGATGTCCACCTGTTGGCCAGCCTGGGTGAGGGGCTGATGGCTGTTTGTAGGCTGGCCAAGCCCCCTAGTGGGGACCCTCACCCCATGGGGGTGTGGCCAGCCTGGGTGAGAGGCTAAGGGTCATTTTCAGGTTGCCCACAGGCCCTTCAGGGTTTGAGTCCCTACTGGGGTGCCTGGCCAGCCTGGGTGAGGGGCTGAGGGATGTTTTCAGGCTGACCATAGCTCCCTTTGATCCAACGTCCTAACAAGGCTGATTGCAATCAGGTTTCTGGGTTTATTTATCTTCTATAATTGAAACTTTGTTGCCTTGAGCCAAGGCCTAGTCAGACAACAAAGCCTCCTGTTTGCTTTAGCTCCGTGGCTTCTATAATTGAAACATTGTTGCCTTGAGCAGAGGCCTGGCCAGCCTAGGCAGGCAGTTTCAACTCCATTGCTGGTGCAACAGAGCCTCCTGTTTGCTCTAGCTCTGTGGCTGCCGGCTGCCATCTTGGCTGGGTTAATTTGCATACAGCTGCTCTGATTGGCTGGTGGGCGTGGCTTGGGGGTCTCAGAGTGATGGTTAATTTGCATATTACTCTTTTATTAGATTAGATAAAGCCTCACCTGAGGATATGTTTTTATTGATCAGAGAGAGAAAGAGAGAGAGAGAGAGAGAGAGAGAGAGAGAGAGAGAGAGAGAAAAATATCTATCAGTTGCCTCCTGTACACTTCCTGACCAGATTCAACTTGACCAGGTTTGACCAGGGATTGAACCCGAAACCTGGGCATGTGTCCTGACCAGGAATCAAACTCATGACCCTCCAGTGCAGGGGAGAATGCTCCAACCAAAGGAGCCACACGGGCCAGGGCTGTTATGGGTCATATTTTTTTCACTTAATCTTCACATGTTCTCCACGAAGCAAGTATTATTCTCATTATACAGATGAGAAAATGGGTCCAGACTCCAGCAGATAGTAGTGTTGTTTTAAATTACCAAATTATAGACATATTTGGTGGGGGATTGAGGTGTCTTAGATCTATAACTTTCTTTTGAAATCCTTTTGAAAAGCTTTTCTGAATTCTTACACAGCTCCTCCTAAATATATGCTGGTTTGCAAAATTTGCAGTAACACATTATCATCCCATGTCTGGATTAAAAAACACATAAACATTAATTTTAAAAATATATGTGTCACTATGTTGATTGCAGCATCATTTTCAATAGCCAAGATATGGAAATAACCTAAGCCTCTATCACCGGCAAAATGAATAAAGATGTGCATTTATACAATGGAATATTATTCAGCCACAAAATAATGAAATCTTGCACAATGTGACATGGGTGGAACTTGAGGGCAGTATGATAAGTGAAATAAGTCAGATAGAGAAAGACAGATACAGTATGATCTCACTTGTATGTGGAATTAAAAACAAACAACAAAAGAAGCAGGAAAAAGATTGGTGGTTGTCAAAGGGGTTGAGGAAGGGAGAAATGGGGGACAGCCTAAAAAGGTACAAACTTTCTGTTGTAAACTAAGTCATGAAGTTGTAATACAGAATGGTGACTGACCCAGGTTCAGCATGGCTAGGGGTGAACCTGGGGACCGGCAGTGAAGGATTAAAGAAGACAGACGAGAGTATACAGTTGGAGCTGAGTAGGTTCACTTGTGCCTGGATGAGGACACAGTGACCCAGCCTGTAAGCCTGAAGCTTTAGTTGACAGAGCACACAAAGCAAAACTAGGGGAGTAGTCAACATGTTTACAATGTTCTTGCATGTTTCAAATCTATTTCATTACTCAAGCCCTGTTTTGGCATCACTTGCTGCACTTCCCACAGCCCATTAAGCTACCTAGGAACAAGGGAGGACTATAAGGTCAAGCTTAATTGTGCTAGGTGGGCTCTGCCCTCCAAGCTGGGACTTGTTTGTGGCCCTGCTGCAGGTCAGTCCGAGGCTTAACCCTATAGCTGCTCCCTACAGGTGACTATAGTTAATAATACTGTATTGTGTATTTAGAAGTTGAAAAAGAGTAGATCTTAAATTCCTCATTATATTCAATTACATCTAAATTTAAAATTTTTTTCCCTAAGAATCCAGATATCCTGGCTCCCAGCACTGGATTTTCCCACTAAATAATATTTCTTGCCCTGGCTGGGTAGCTCATTTTGTTAGAGAGTCATCCCAATATGCTAAGGTTGTAGGATGGATCTTAGGTCAGAGTGCATACAAGAAGCAACCAATGAATGTATAAATAAATGGAACAACAAATCGATGTTTCTGTCTCTCTCCCTCTCTCCCTCTCCCAAATCAATGAAAATAGTTTATCTCCTTTGATGATCCCTCACCAGTCAAGAAGTTAACACTGATACCTTACAACCATCTAATCCCTGACCTCATTCCCACTTTGCCCCTTGCCTTAATAATGTCCTTTACAATAAAATGGCCAGTTCACAATCACTCATCACAGTTAATTGTTTTCGATCTCCTTCAAACTGTAACTGTTTTTCAGCCTTCCTTTATTTTCATGTCCTTGATACTCTGAAGGCTATAGTTATTTGGTTTTGTCTGAGGATACCCTGTGGTAAGTTTTGGGTTACTCTGTCCTTTTGGCAGGAATAATCATAGAAGTAACACTGTTCTTTATACCCTTGAACAGATGGCACACCATTTTGATTTGTCCCATTACTGATGATGTCCATTATTACCCTGACCACACCATCAAGGTGGTTAGTCTGTCAGGCTTCCCCACCAAAAAGCTATTCTTTCTCCTTTTGTAATTAAGTACTTTGTAGGGAGGTATTTTGAGACTACGGAAATATTCCTCATCAAATTTCAAGTAATTCATTTCTATCAGTATAAGCATGTGGGTTTCTATTTTATTCAATGAGTTACAATCCATTACTATCATTATTTATTTTCATGCCCAAATGTCTCAGATTTGGCTAGTGGGAGTCTCTTCCAGCTGGCTTGTGGATCTTCATTACATCCCCCATCATTCCTGAAGCATAGTCTTGCTTTCTGGTTCAACAAGGTGTTTCATGTTCATCTTATACTTTTCCTGCCTCAGACAAGCAGCCTTTTTTTCCAGGAGCTCTGGTTCCTTTTGTGGAAAATGGTATTTAACAGTCAAGCTCTCCACCCTGCTTCCAGGCCTCCCAGAGGCAGAACTGGCTATGTGGATGTGTGTGCACTAACAACATGAGTACATGTACATGCTAAGAGGGGGTCAGCTATCAGGACTCTTTTCTATGACCCCTGCCAAGCCAGTGCCCCCCCCCCACACACACACACACCGCATTCCACACATGGCTGCCCTGTGCACACTTGGGCTTCTCCCATGTGCAGAAATCCTCACTGCATGCGTGCTGACAATGGCTATCATCTCTTCCTGCTCCCCACACCAGCTCCTCCCAAACCTGTGTGTTTCCAGAGGTGTTTTGCCCCCCTTTATGACTGAGTGGGAAGGAGGGGGAGAGGTGGGCAGTGTGAAGCTCTTGAAGCACACGGACATACTGCCATATGAGTAATATCAAGTGTATTTACTCAGCAAAATAACAGCAAGAATTTGTAAGCTTCTCCGATTCTGGTTCCATATCCTCTGGTTCTGTCCTTCTCTCTGATCCTGCAGACACAGCACAGGTTGCCACTTAAGTTTGGGGGCTCCACATTTTACTGCTTTATCCCCAGCATCAACAGAGACTCGCACAGATTAGAATTCAGGGGATATATGGAGAATAAGCCATGGATTTCAGGAAATTCAGGAAACAATTTCGGGAAAGAGGCAGGAGAAATGGCTGCTAGTAACCCCAGCTCCACAGGCAGAACAGGTGGTGTGAGTGGGCCTGGCAGATGCCTATTCAGACTCGCCAGGTGGTGAGGCTTTTTTCAACACCTTTTTTTGTTTTGTTTCTGTCTTCTGGCCCCTTGTTTGTGACTCCCCAGGCAGTTTCCAACCCTGGACTCCTAGGGCAGAGCGGGAGTGGGGCGGGGGACCCCATAAGGGCATTTCCACCTCTGAGACCATCTTGGAAACCCTATGAAGACCACACCTGCATCCTTTCTTAGTGAATGTAAGCAGAGCAGGAGGAAAACAGTTTCAAGAAGGACTGGTTTTGGCAGGAGGACTTGCTCCTATAAGGTATTGCTTGTTGCTTCCTTACACTCAAGTTTCAAAGGTAGTAAAGACATTTCATTACTTGATTATCCTAGAACTTTGCTACTGGGGAGTGAGAACAGCCAACTAGACAACTTGCTCTCTGCTTCTCAAACTCCAAGCTTTGAAACTTTTGCGCAATCAAGCAGCCCCTTACTTCAACAATGACAGCAGCATTTCTGTGTACAGTTGCTTCATGGATCAACTGAATGTAGTCACTTTTCCAACTGTAACACTGTTAGATGACATACTACTTACATTTTTAGACAAATAAATACACATTAATTTTAGAAAATTTGTAAGATGCAGAAAAACACAAAGAAGAAAACCACTCCTAGCCTCACTACCCATGTGTGGCTGGGGCCTCACTGCATGTCACTTATTTGTGACATATGTACTTTATAGTTGGACATTCTGAGTCCAACTGAGTCTGAGCAAGAAGCACACGAGTACAATATTTGTACACCCATGTGTATGGCAGCATCATCCACAATCGCCAGTGTATCAGGTTGGTCCTTAGTTGCAAAGAACAAAAAAGACCAGCTGATTAAAGCTTGCTTTTCCAACGGGAAAGGCGAGGGCAGTGAGGTCTGGGGTCCAGTGGTAACATGAAGTTTGTGTTTTCCAACTGCACATGAAATTCAGTCCCCACAGGAGAAACCCAGAAGGAACACCATCTCTTTCCAGCAAAGACAGTGTTGCCCAAAGACCAAAAAAACTAAGCGACGCTTTGAAGAGGTGGAGAGATCACAGTTTTAATAACACCCACGGACTCAGGGATTGATCCAAATCCAAATCAGAGTGGGGGTAGCATGCGAGAACCTTGCTTTATAACTGCCCCTCGAGTTCATTGATTTGCAAATATACTCCCTCCCCCCAAGGCCCTGAATGGAGAATTCTTTTTATCTACCCTTCCCCCAGGTATGCTTAGGTTCCAGGCTCAAAACAAGGCCCCCTGCCTTACCTGGGGACAGGGTTTTGTTTGGTTTGATGGCCTAACATTCCTTGCAAAACCAGTTTTCCTCCTCAACAGGACCTGTGTGCCCCTCAGGTCCTGTGGTTTTAAAGAACAAAGACCTCCTGCCCTGCCCTGCCCTCGCTGGTTTGGCTGCTGGTTTGGCTCTGTGGATAGAGTGTAGGCCTGCGGACTGAAGGGTCCCGGGTTCAATTCTGGTCAAGGGCACATGCCCGGGTTGCAGGCTCCATCCCCAGTGTGGGGCGTGCAGGAGACAGCCAATCAAAGATTCTCTCCTAACATTGATGTTTCTATCTCTCTCCCTCTCCCTTCCTCTCTGAAATCAATAAAAAATATATATTAAAAAAAATAAAGACTTTCTGCCCTTCCTTTTCCTTGGCACAAGCTGAGCAGGCATAGAGATGACGGAAGTGCCGGAGCCCCACCCAAAGGTGTTCCAGCTGCCTGGAGGGTCTCTCCTGGCCACTGGACTGTGTGGGCTGCCAGGTTTTCTTCTACCCCCAACCCAGGTTCCATAGGCCTCTGTGGACAGGCAGAAGCCATTGTTGTCAGGGTTTGGGGGGCGGAGGAGGGGGCTGGAGGTTTGGCTTTTCTCTGAATCTGAAATGAGGTTGGAAGCAGGCAGGTCAAGGGCTGTGGTCCCATAGAACCACCAGGTCCTATTAGACGTGACTCAGTGCTAACTTTGGCAAAGTTTTTCTTCAAAAAGAAAGCAGAAGCCTGGGCTGATCACAAACCCATCCTTTTTGAAAGTGGGAACATTTGCTGCTGCCAGGTGACAGGCAGGGATTGTGCAGTCCCCTCTGCTATGCTCTCAGCAGTTTCTCACTGGGCTTCTAGGCTGCCTGTCTTTGAAAGCGTCTCTTCTCATTCTGCTTTTCTTTGTTTGACCTGAATTCTCTTCTTTAGGGTTTCCCGCGTTTCCCAGGCTGGAAACCATTGTTAGAGATTTCGAACAGCCAAACGCAAGCTGAGATGCTCTGCTTCTTGTCCTTCCTCTGAAATCACACCGAGTGACAGCCACAGGCTCTTCAACAACCCTGGTCTCCCCTGCAGCTGCGGGACCAGTGCATGCATTTGGCTGCCCTTACTGAGCTTCAGCGGCTCTGCCACCTCTCATTGAGGTCAATGATTATCACAGTTAAAACTCCATTTAAAAATATTTTTATTGATTTTAGAGAGGAAGGGAGAGGAGGAGAGAGGTAGGAACATCAATGATGAGAATAATTGTTCCGCTACCTCCTGCACGCCCCCCTCCATTAGGGATAGAGACCACAATCCAGGCATACGCCCTTGATCAGAATCGAACCGAGGACCCTTCAGTCTGCAGGCCGACACTCTATCCCGGCTAGCGCAAAACTCTATTTTTAAAAGACCTGTGTTCATTCGGAAGTGGCATATGCTAGGAAATAAGTCAATCACCCCATTTAGCTCCAACTTTCCAGCTACTTACCACAGACCAAGAAAAGCCGCTTAACTTCCCTCTGGTTTACTTGGCTGCAAAAAGGAAAGTCTCACCTGCCTCTCCCACAGGATTGACCAGAGACTCCTAGGGGCAGAGACTGTAATTGCTACACATGTGCAAAACACACTCTTAGGAACTACATTCCATTGAAACATCAACATTTAAAAAAATCACACTTTTTTCCTCATGGCAAATCTCAGAATTTGCCTGTAAAGAAAGCTTCACTTATTATTAAACAACTTATCAAGTACCAGTACATGAATGCTCTCTGCCCACTCCCAGCTTTGGTAAGGAAGCAATAAGATCAGCTCAGGAGGTGAATTTCCCGCCCAGTCAACAGGGGACAAGTATTGAATTTAAGCCCAGGTTACTCTTGGATGCATTTCTAACTGGCCACTTTCGGCTCCTGCCACCAAATTCTCTCTCTCTCTCTCTCTCTCTCTCTCTCTCTCTCTCTCTCTATATATATATATATATATATATATATATATAATTGATTTTTTACAGAGAGGAAGGGAGAGGAATAGAGATTTAGAAACACTGATGGGAGAGAAACATCAATCAGCTGCCTTCTGCACATCCCCCACTGTTGATGTGCCCTCAACCAAGGTATGTGCTCTTGACCGAACTCGAACCTGGGACCTTCAGTTCGCAGGTTGACACTCTATCCACTGAGCCAAACAGGTAAGGGCCATCAAATTCTTCAGATAGACAGATGAATGAACGTCACTACCATTTACTGTTACTGTTAACTGTGTGTACAATAAAATCCTCACACGTCAGAAAGCGCCCCAGCCCAGGCTCCACAGTTTCTTTGACAAATGGCCCAAATGAAAACAATACAAACAAGTTATGTGAAAAACGAAAAGTGCCAGAAATTACTCCAGGGCTGGGCACTATGGCCAGAACTGCTACTATCGCGAGAGTCAGGCTACTATCGCGAGAGACAGGCTACTACCGCGGGAGGCAGACTATTATCGCGGGAGGCAGACTATTATCGCGGGACGCAGGCTACTATCGCGAGAGACAGGCTATACCACGGGAGACAGCCACTTATCGCGGGAAGACACTGTTCCGAGAGGCAGCCGCCATTGCAACGATCTGCTGCGTCACAACAGGGAAGTGTTGTCCCGTGAGAAGCAGCGAAGAGAGCGGGTTGTGTGTTGACAAACCTCGACAGGACCATTTCTGTGGTAGGTAATAACAATAAGAGGGAAAGTACAGTATGGTCTCGAGTGGAAAGAGCCTGTTCATGTTGTTGGTTTGTGTTTGTTCGTTGGGTTTTACATATGCGTGGGGTTGTGCGGCGCCTGTCTTTCTCTGGTTGGCTTATTTCACTGGACATGGGTGCTCTCCAGGTCCATCCATGCTTTTGTGTGTGTGTGTGTGGGGGGGGGGAGGCGGGAGAGATTGATTTCCTTTTTGACAACAGAGTGATGTTCCATTGTGTAAATGTATGTAATTGGTTTTTAACCCAATATTTATGTTGTATTTACGCATACCAAACAGTTTTGAAGAAAACACACGCACACACTCCTAAAACCTGGAGGAGTTGGAGGCGGAGGCGACCCCGCCCGTCCCCCCCTCCCCCCACGCAGGTGGGCGGGAGCCACGTGGGAGGTGCTGCTGGGATGGGAGGTGCTGCCCTACAGCGCCTCCCCTCGCCACCCGCCCAGCACACTCCGGGAATAGACATCTGTTAATAGGAAGATCTTTATTTCATTGCGACATAATTACATTCCCTGTAATTATGGCCTTTGGTTCATGCTTTGCCTTAACGTACATGTGTGGTAAACGGCAACACGGGCGCCCTTCCCCTGCTCCAGCTCCCTCTCGCACCCTGTGGGGAGATGACGGAGGCCATCAGCAAGCCGATGCCGAGATCTCGGAAGCCTAGCCAGCTCTTAGGTCAAAAAAACAGCTGGTAGTTTTGATCTCACACAGCTTGTGCGAAAACACAGCCCCCTCCGTCTGCATGCCCTGGTTTTCTGTACTGCGCTCTATAAAACCTTGTGTTTGGAAAGTCAGGGTAGTGGCCGCCTGCGGAGGCTGTGTGGGACTTGGCAGATCGACTTCATTGGTGGCAGCTGGAGCCCCAGTCAGCTACACCGCACAGTGGCCACCTGTGCACACTTAAGCCCTAAAAAATCCGTGTCTTTGACAGCCGGTCGTTGGAATCCAAGAACAATAGGCTGAGGTTTTCTGGGACCTCATCCCTTTGCATAACAGTACATAATCCTTATGCTCAGCTGATCCATACTTAGCCCCTGAGGGAGATTGGGCTTTTTTTTTTTTTCCTTCAGGATAAAGGCAAAGAATGACTTTGCTAATTGAGAAGTCTTCCTCTGCTGCGTGGCTCAGTGGTTGAGAGTTGATCTATATAAGGTGACCAGACGTCCCACTTTTTAACAGTTTGTCCCGTGTCCCGCGGCGTTTTAAAAAAGTCCCGATTACTCTTTGTAATATTTTAAGTAATAATAAAAAAAAAAAAGAAAAAAGAAAAAAAAAGAACCCCCGGGTCAGTGGTGTACCGCTTTAAATCTGGTCACCTTACCTATGAACCAAGAAGTCGCAGTTCGGTTCTGGGTCAGGACATATGCCCCGATTGTGGACTCAGTCCCCACTGTGGGGCGTGCAAGAGGCAGCCAAATCAATGATTCTCATCGTTGATGTTTCTATTCTCTCTCCCTCTTCCTTCCTCTTTTATTGAAATCAATAAAAAATATTTCTCAATGAGACTCAATGGGGATGAGATGGAGGAGTGAAGGATGGCAACAGCTCTGGCAGCGGTGCTGGGGAGCCAGCAAACAGCAGAGGGACTTGAATCTCAGGTCAAAAGTGTTTGGTGGGCCATACCAGCCTTCCCTGGGTCTCTCCCACCCTGGCATCCCAGGCATCAGAAACTGAGCACTGAGTTTAGGAAATTAGGAAATGTAGAAGTCAGGCTATTTAGATGTGGTCCTAGCCTACTTTACTTGAGAAAATCAGTAAAGCTTTTTGTAACACAGTTTCCTTATCTGTAAAATTGGGTTGCTTATGCCTAGTCTTTCCACTTCCTTTTTTTTTTGGAAATATACTGTATATATATATATATATATATATATATATATATATATATATATATTAATATATTTTATTGATTTTTTACAGAGAGGAAAGGAGAGGGATAGAGAGTTAGAAACATCGTTGGGAGAGAAACATCGATCAGCTGTCTCTTGCACACCCCCTATAGGGGATATGCCCACAACCCAGGTACATGCCCTTGACCGGAATCGAACCTGGGACCCTTTAGTCCCCAGGCCGACGCTCTATCCACTGAGCCAAACCTCTCAGGGCTATACTGTATATTTTTAACGATTTTGGAGAGGAAGGGAGAGGGAGAAACAGCAACAAGAGAGAATCATTGATCTGCTACCTCCTGTACACCCCCCACTGGGGATCAAGTCCACAACCTGGGCATGTGCCCTGATTGGGAATCCAGCCGTGACCTCCTCATTCATAGGTTGACACTCAACCATTGAACCACACCAGCCAGGCTCCCCTTTCTAGGACTGTGTTATGAATTAAATGGGATAAGGCACATGAACTGTAGTAGGGATAAAGGGCTTTAGGCATATATATCAGGCAACATAATCAGTCTTTGGCCTTTAGTTTTCTTTGCATTATATAGAAAGTTACTTGTAGTCTCTTGTTTATACATTTAAGGTATTGCATATACATGTTGAAATGTGTGGAATAAATCCTTTATAATAAAAGCCTAATACACAAATTATCCCCTTAGGTGGTCATTCTATCCAGAACCCGGGAGTTTGATCACTCGCTATGATGTGTGCTGACCACCAGGGGGCAGTGTGGAACATGGTGGGTGTCTGCAATGTGGTGTTGTGAGTGGGCGGCAGTGGAGGTGTTGCTGGTCCCAATGGGCCCCCGACGAGAGTGAACCACAGTGGGATGGTGGAGCAGGTGAGTGGGCAGTGCCAGGCCAAGGCCGGTGTGAGCAGGGGCCCCATCACCCAGATCGATCACCCTGTAGATGGCGGCAGTGGGGGAAGGGCAGGGCCGCCATCCAGCTCCCAAGCACTGAGTGAGCTTGCTTGGGAGTGGGGGTGGGGACCTGATCGATCACCCTGCAGGCGGAATGGTGGAGCAGGTGAGGGGGCAGCACCAGGCCAAGGTGGGGTGCTAGGCGGGGCTGTGGGACTGCAAGGCTGGGGGTGCAAGCTGGGGAGGGAGATGGGAAAGTTTCTTTTTCAGAAGAATGTTGGATGAAAAAATACGTAATTAATGATAATGTTACAAGATTATCTTTCTGCAGTTACTGGTGTAATTATTTAAGCAAGAATTATCAATGGGTGGGCTAGCCATTGGGTGCAAGTTAATTGGGGAACCGAATATTAACAAACTCAAAGTATTTTTAAATAATGTATAAATCTGGTGGGAGCCACCAAATTAAGTTAACAGACTCTGCATCCCTCTTGACATGACACAGTATGAATTATACATTAACTGTTACATTCTGACAAAAAGTCTAAACTGAAAAAAAATACAAAAATAAAAGTGCCAGAAATGATAACATATGAATCACTAAAAATAGTAAAATGTAGAAACTAAAAATTATCTTTAAATTTTAAAAAATGAAAATTGACCGATTAAATTTTAAGTAACTACAAGTCATGGTTTTATCACATATATAGAAATAGAATGTAAGATTTTGATAGCAAAAAAGATAACACAGGAGAAAACAGAAATGCAGTATTATAATTTTTTATTGTACTTATTTTTAAATTAAATTTATTGGGGTGACATTGGTCAATATGAACGTATAGGTTTCTATGTTAGAAGATCTGTATATTGCACCATGTGCTTCTGTCACCATACAGTGGGACCCCTTTCTCCAACCTTCCTTCTGGCAACCACCACCCTGCTGTTTCTGTTCACGAGTTTCAGTTTTATATCCCACATATGAGTGAAATCATCTGCTTCTTAGCTTTTCTGAACTGACTTATTTCACTTACAATGTTATCAGGGTCCATCCATGTTGTTGCAAATGGTGCTATTTCATTCTTTTATATGGCTGAGTAGTATTTCATTGTGTATATATACCACTTCTCTTTCTTTTTTTTTTTTTGCTTGTATAAATAATTTCTTTCTGTTCACAGCATCATATAGGCATGTAAGAGGGAGCAGGAACAGAAGAGGAAGGTGATCAAGACAGAATTTTAGCAGTAGAAATGAAAACCAGCCAGGAGACACAGTCCCAACACCATGACAGAGAATGGGTGAAGAGAATTGTTCTGAAACAAAGCTGGCCTCCCTGTGTCTGTGAGAAAACACTTCAAAAGCTCCCTGTGGTGACACTCACTCCTTCTCCCAAGGGCAGAATGCATTGGAATGGACCCCTGGGCTGATGCCTCCAAGGTGATATATGTTTGTTCAGAATGAAATGGGCTATTATTAGGTCAAACGTTATCGAAATCAACTGAGATTCTTTAACTATTAGTTGAGATACCACAGGGTTTTATTTTACTATACAATTACTAACAGCTGACTGCACCCTTTAAATGTTGATAATGCAAGAAAAAAATCATTTCACATCATTTGTAAAGAGTGGCAGGATTTGAACAGTATACTACATCTTCTTTATCGGATCCTCTATTGTGGGACACTTTGGTTCTTTCCTTGCCTTGACCACCTTGATTAATGCTGCAATGAACCTAGGAGTGTGTATATCTTTATGAATACGTGATTTCGAGGTTTTCGGGTATGTACCCAGAGAGGAATTGCTGGGTTGTATGTTAGCTCTATTCTCAATTTTTTGAGGAATCACCAGACTGCTTTCCGTAGTGGTTGTTCCAGTCCACATTCCCATCAGCAATAGATGAGGGATTTCTTTTTTTCATTATCTCTCCAACACTTGTTATTGCTTATTTTATTGATAATGGCCACTCTAACTGGTGTGAGGTGGTATCTTATAGTTTTTTTTTCTTTAATTGATTTCAGAGAAGAAGGGGGAGAGAAACATCAGTGATTAGAGAGGATCATTGACCGGCTGCCTCCTGCATGCCCTCCACTGGGGATTGAGCCCGCTTACCTGGGCATGAGCCCTAACTGGGAATCGAACCATAACTTCCTGGTTCATAGGTTGACACTCAATCACTGAGCAACGTTGGCTGGCTATAGTGCTACTTTTTAAAAATATATTTTACTGATTTTTTACAGGGAGGAAGGGAGAGGGACAGAGAGCCAGAAACATCGATGAGAGAGAAATATCGATCAGCTGCCTCCTGCACACCCCCTACGGGGAATGTGCCCGCAACGAAGGTACATGCCCTTGACTGGAATCGAACCTGGGACCCTTGATTCCACAGGCTGACGCTCTACCCACTGAGCCAAACTGGCCAGGGCTATAGTGCTACTTCTTAATAATGAAGCGTTATGGCTTTAAGAAGACCTCGGGGTGAGGCTGCTCTGCATGAGTTCCCTTTCAGGCTAAATAATTGCTCTACTCTAATCCATGTGTTTCAGTCTGGTCCTGTCATTTTTTTCTTTGCTCAACCTAGATGTCTTTATCAATCAGTTCAATATGGGAGGAAGTTTGCAGGTCACTCCCTGAACTGAGGTTTGCATGAGAAGCCCCTGTGTAGAAATGAACATGAGTCTCTGGTTTTCTAAAAAATTTGAGCCCAATTATCCACCAGGTGCCCTTCATAGTAGGTATCTGTTTTCTTAGGATCTACATATCTATGGTCTGCTGTGTGAGTTGCATTGGGAGTCCTCAGGTAAGGGATGAGAGAGCTGGAGGTGGATTTTCTATCCTGGCTCCATCCAGCTATTGAGAAGGGTGTCGGGAGAAGGACGCAGTAGACCCATGGGCAAAATTTTCATTCTGGCTTGAGTTCAGTATGTGAGGGGCAGAGTGGGTGTTTGGCTAAGGGATGAGGAGAGAACTGGAGAAGAATTATTTATTCCCTCTCCACAGAGCTTTTGAAGGGGTCATGGGTAAACAGGCAAGGAGAGTCCAGGCAAATTCTCCCTCCCTGCTTAAGCCAGGGTGTGAAGAGCATAGTAATTTTTGGGGTAAGTTGCCAGGAATTCGGTATTCCGGTTGTGTAGTTGCCTGGAAAAGGAGAATGATCTGGAGCTGAATTTTCCATCCCTGCCTTAGGATGTGTTGAGAAAGGATCTGAGGAGAGGCCAAGGGACATGAGAAGCCAGTAGAGACCTTGAGGCAAATTGTTTATCCTGACTCCAGCCCAGCATCTGATGGGCAGCTGGTACCTGTGTAAATAGGCGAAGCAAGACCTGGAGCAATTTTTTTCTGCCTGACTCCACCAAGTATGTGATGAGCAGAAGGTGTCCTGAGGGAAAAGGCGAGGAGAGACCTGGATGTGATTTTCACAACCTGTTCTAGGCAGCATGTGAGAGGCAGCATGTGGGATATGGGGTGACCTGAAGCCAGTTGGAGTCCTGTGAGCACTTTCTCTAGGCTGTTTTCAAGTCAGTGCTTCCTTAGGACTGGTTTCCTGGGATGAGTCCTTCAGTTTCTGCTGGGACCACTTTTTGTGATCACCTCCTCTGGTCAGGATTTGGGAATTCACTACTTCCAAATAGATGAGTTAATGGAACAGAATAGAAGGTATAGTATTAGACCCAAATCTGTAGGTAAATTCTGTGTGATAAATGTGTCTCTTCAGGTCATTAGAAAAAAATGTGTGTCTTATCCTATACTAGGAGCCTGGTGCACAAAAATTTGTGTACTCGGGTGGGGGGGGCAGGGGCGGTCCCTCACCCTGTGCCTTCTCACAGTCTGGAACCCCTCGGGGGATGTCCACCTGCTGGTGTGCCTGGCCAGCCTGGGTGAGGGGCTGATGGCTGTTTGCAGGCTGGCCAAGCCCTGCAGTGGAGACCCTCACCCCATGGGGGTGTGGCCAGCCTGGGTGAGGGTCTGAGGGCCGTTTTCAGGCTGCCCACAGCTCCCATTGACCCAACGTCCCAGTGAGGCTGGCTTGAATCAGGTTTCTGGGGTTTGTTTATCTTCTATAATTGAAACTTTGTTGCCTTGAGTAGAGGCCTGGCCTGCCTAGACAGGCAGTTTTCTCCCTGGTGCAACGAAAGCCTCCTGTTTGCTCTAGCTCTGTGGCTGCCGGCTGCCATCTTGACTGGGTTAATTTGCATACATCCGCTCTGATTGGCTGGTGGGTATGGCTTGGCTGGTGGGCGTGGCTTAGGTGTCTTGAGTGATGTTAATTTGCATGTTACTCTTTTACTAGATTAGATAATAAAAGCTCAGTGACCACCAGGGTGCAGATGCTCAATGCAGAAGCTGCCCCCTGGTGGTCAGTGCACTCCCACAGTGAGAGCGCCACTCGGCTGACCGGGATGAATGGTGCTCCCACAGCCGGCCAATCCCCTCAGGTCATGCCCCCCCCACACCAGTGCAAGAATCAGTGCATGGGGTCTCTAGTTATATTGCAAACTAGGGGCCCGATGCACAAAAATTTGTGCACTCGGGGGAGGGGGTCCCTCAGCCCAGCCTGTGCCCTCTCACAGTCTGGGACCCCTCAGGGGATGTCCACCTGCTGGCATGCCTGGCCAGTCTGGGTGAGGGGCTGATGGCTATTTGCAGGCTGGCCAAACCCCCCAGTGGGGACCCGCACCCCATGTGTTTCATCTCCATGTGCATTTTCCCATTGTTCTTTCATCTGGGGAGAGACCTGGAGTGTCCACAGCAGTCTCTCACAGGAGGGAGGGTACGTCACATCAGTCCTGGGAGCTCCCTCCTCCCCTGGGTCTCCTTCCCAAACTCCATCGGGTCTCCAGAGGCTGGAGTAAGCGGTGAGCCCATAGCCCGCGCACAGATCGTAGGACACCTGGTGGTTGGCAGCAGTGGCAGCAGGATGCAGTCTGAGATGAAGGGGCCAAAAGGGGGCTGAAAGAGGCCAAGGGGCCTGGCCTGTCCTCCCCTCTGGGGGAGTTCACTGTGGTGGGGTACAGAAGGTGCAAGGGCTTGGTCAAGGTCGAGCCGCCACGGGAGGCCGCCAGGGACAGCTTCTTGGTCGTGGGACAGTCCGGGGCGTTCCATTGCTCAAGGTATGGTAGGCTTCCCCCCATCGCCACCGCAGGCTCAAAGAGCCCGGGCTCTAGCTCAGGGCCCCCACAGGGTCGTGGACGGGGACCTATCCAGAGGCTCCATGGGGAGCAAGACGCCCGCCTTGGAGCCAGCCCTGTAGTCTGGCCCCAGCAGATCGAAGAACTCCAGGGTCTCAGGGACCTAGTCCAGGTTGCACAGGTTCACACTGCACCCCAATGGGGCCGGGCACTTAGAGCCAGGCGGAGGCTGATTGGACACAGCAACCCCACGGAGCTGCCGCCTCTGACTGGGCACGCATGGCGCTTGGCGGCGGGTGGCCCCACCTGCCTCACCCCTGCCCACGCTGTCCCCACTGCCACCCGCTGCCACCCACACCGCCCGCCTGCGCCGCACTTGCCACTGCCCATGCCGCACCCATAGCTGCTTGCTCTGTGGCTGCCGGCCTCCATCTTGACTGGGTTAATTTGCATACAGCTGCTCTGATTGGCTGGTGGCCATGGCTGGTGGCCATGGCTTAAGCCTCTTGGAAAGACGGTTAATTTCCATATTACTCTTTTATTAGAGTAGACGGTGTAGGGACATAAGGCAAACAGCAGTCACAGATAAAACTAGCACTAGGGCCTTTTCCTGAGTGGTGAGGCAGGGCCATGTTGAGTAGAGAGGCATGGTTGGACTTGAGATGGACCTGGAAGTTAGGGGATTGGCCTTGCTGTGCACCTGAAGCAGAAAGCCTGCCATGATGAGTGTGGCAGAGTGGGAATTGATACAAGAGGTGGGTTTAACTTGAGGGGAGCAGAGTGGACATAAGGAGAGAAAGTGGGCTCACTTGAGTCAAGAAGGATGTTTCAGGTATGAGGCAGGTGGCTGGCAGACATGAGGTGAGTGGTGACCTGCTAATAGCATGGCTGGGTCCTGAGGTGTGAGGCGAGCAGTGTAGAGGAGCTGAGGTGAGAGATGGGGAGCATCCTGAGATGTGAGGTGAGCAGTGGGGAGGACCTACACAAGAGACAGGCAAGATGTGAGGCATGGGACAGTGGCTGGGATAAGTGGCTAAGGCCCAAGTGAGGCTAGCCCTGTCTCAGCTCATTTCTGAGACTATGATTTTTATTTTTCAACTAGAGGCCAGGTGCATAAAATTCCTGCACGGGTGTGGTCCCTAGGCCTGGCTGGCAATAGAAGTGTGAACATCTGGTGTGGAAGGGCAGGTGCCAGCTGACCTCTGGGCTCTGGGTAGTACCTGGGCTCCTGGCCCCCCCACATGCCTTCCTCTGCCTGAGTCACAGTGCCTGAGTCCCCACATGAAGATGCGGTGAGTGCAGCTGGACGCCACAGGCTGGGGCACAGTGTGGGCAGCACCACATGGAAGCTGTGCGGGCAATGTGCTTTCTCCCGGCCTGCCTCGCAGACGAGTTCCTGCAAGAACCCACAGGGAGCTCAACTGGCCCCTGTGGTCCTGGTGGATGCGACTCGGCTCACCTGGAAGAGGCCTCGCAGGTGCCTAGCACCTGAGTGCAGGGGCTTCCCTGGAGCATGAGCCCTGGTGTCCCTAGGTAGGGTAGCAGGGGGAGTGAAAGTGAGCTGGGCAGATAACCTCGCATTCTCATTGCATCTCCATCCCTATCACCCCCACCCAAGGTAGCTGGTGAGAGATCGCAGCGTGTCGCTGACACCTTCCGTGTTCTGCTTCGCCCCTTGGTGGTCAGCACATGTCATAGCGAGTGGTTGAACTCCTGGTCGAAGGACTGCCCAAGGGGAAAATTTGCATATTAGGCTTTTATTATAGAGGACTAATGACCTGGTGCATGGATTTGTGTGCATTGAAAGGAAATTAATTAGAAGGTGGCTGGTGGGGTGGTACTGGGTGAGAAAGGCTGAACACACCATGGAGCCAACCTCTCACAGTACCTCCCTGGTGGGCTGCACCTGGGGCAGTGCTGCCAGGGCTGGAAGGGCGTCTGCAGAGTGAGTGGGATCCCTCTGACAGGTGGGGTCCCTCAGCCTGGCCTGTGGAAATCCAGTTGAAACTGGCTCTCCAACATCCCCTGAGGGGTCCCGGATTGTGAGAGGGTGGTTCTTGAGTGACACATTCTGGAATTGGGCTCCCTCCTCTCTGGTTCCGGGGTGCATTACCAAGAACCGCTGCTGCCAAGTCACTACAGCTTGGCACCTCTTGTATTGTCTGCCTTCTGGTGGTCAGTGCATGTCATAGCTACCAGCCGTATGGTTGGTTAGCCTTTTATATACTAGGGGTCCGGTGCACAAAAATTTGTGCACTCGGGGGGTGGGGGTCCCTCAGTTCGGCCTGTGCCCTCTTGCAATCTGGGACACCTCGGGGGGGATGTCCACCTGCTGGCATGCCTGGCCAGCCTGGGTGAGGGGCTGAGAGCCATTTTCAGGCTGCCCACAGCCCCTTCAGGGTTCGTGCACTGGAGGGTGGGAGGGCTGGTGAGTGCAGGCCTGGACGTTTCCCACCAGAGGGCCCACAATCACACAGGCCTGGTGGGCCCCCACTGCTGAGAGGACACACCTGGCGCAGAGCTGGGTGGCTAGCCCGGGGCGGACGCTGGTGCAGGATCCCTTGGTGGGGCCCTGCTGCTGAGCAAACACACCTGGGGTGGATTCGGGCAGTGGACTGGCTTCAGATTCTCCGCACTGTGCAGCAGATGCTCCCACATGCCCTGTGGAGGCCCCTGGGGGGCGGATGAAGGTAGCGGACCCTGGACAGGTGCTCCCGCACGCCCCCGAGGACCCAGGGCGGAGCCAGGCAGCTGACCCAGGACAGGCGTTCCTGGATGCCCCGAGGAGGCCCCTCGGGGGTGGAGCCAGGCAGTGGACCCGGGACGGGCGCTCCTGGATGCCCCGAGGAGACCCCAGGCTGGACCCCCCTCCACTGAGCTGACACACCTGGCACAGCTATGCTGGCCGAAGAGGTTCCTCTGGTTTGCTCTAGCTCCATGGCTGCTGGCCTCCATCTTGGCTGGGCTGATTTGCATACAGCCGCTCTGGTTGGCTGGGAGGCTTGGCTCGGCTCGTGGGTGTGGCTTAGGTGTCTCAGGGTAACGGTCAATTTGCATATTACTCTTTTATTATATTAGACTACGGGACCGGTGCACAAAAATTTGTGCACTCGGCGGGGGTAGGGGGGGGTCCCTCATCCCGGCCTGTGCCCTCTCGCAGTTTGGGACCCTGGAATCCATTGGGGCACACAGCACACACAGAGGGCACACCTCTGTGTGTGCTGTGTGCTCCGATTGCACCAATTTCCAGGCCTCAGCCTTGGGGGCGGAGCTGGCTCGGTCCCTCCGCCCCCGAAGCTGCCCTGCTGCCTTGCTGGCCGGCCCTGTTCCTCCCGCCAGTGGCCACAGGCTGGCTGGCTCCCCCTCCCCCCCAGGTTGCGCCTCGGGCCAGGTTATTCCTCTCTTCCTGGCTACCCCAAGGCAGAGGTCTTCCATCTGCCTTGCGGGACCCCAGTGCCGCACACTGCTTCTCCTGGGGCTGAGACCTCTGCCATGTTGGCTGGGCTAATTTGCATACAGCCGCTCTGATTGGCTGGTGGGCGTGGCTAACCCGTCCCAGAGAAACGGTTAATTTCAATATTACGCTTTTATTAGTTAAGACTAGGGGCCCGGTGCACAAAAATTTGTGCACTTGGGGGGGTCCCTCAGCCTGGCCTGTGCCCTCTCGCATCCAAGGACGGCTTCTTGGTCGTGGGACAGCCCGGGGTGCTCCAGGGCTCAGAGTACGGTAGGCTTCCCTCCATCGCCACTGGCAGCTCAAAGAGCCCAGGCTCCAGCTGGTGGGCGTGGCTTAGGCATTCGGAGAGATGGCTAATTTCTATATTACTCTTTTACTAGTGGCCTGGTGCACGAAATTTGTGCACATTAAAAAGGAATTAGAGGAAATATGTTAATGTTGCTATTTGCCTTTTCTATATAAGTATGAGAGATGAAAGGAAATGAGTAAAATGTATATGAAAATAATATATGAATTTATTAATAAACAACAAAATATAAGAATAACAGACATAAAAAAACAAAAACATCATATGAAAACACCAAAAACATGATATAAAAACAAAAACATGATATAAAAACAACATTGATGCAAACAATGACTGATAAAGTGATTAAACTTATTCTAATATCTTCCTATATACCACATTAAGAGTGAAAACACTTTCAGAATGCTTGACTAATTTCCTTTGGGATGAAGTATTTACAACTTTAACTTTAACATCACATGCTCTTCGAACTCGAGAGAAAGCAACATATAACTGACCATGTGCAAAAACAAATTCAGGTAGGAATATGCCTACTCTGTCTAGAGTTTGTCCTTGTGATTTATTAATAGTCATCGCAAATGCTGGCATCACAGGAAACTGTCGTCGAATTAATTTAAATGGGAGGCCAGTGTCAGATGGGGACAAATCAATTCTTGGAATCAGAACAACCTCTTCTTCCACAGATCCTGTTAACACTTTAGCTTCAATTATGTTAGGTAGTAATCTTTTGATAATAAATCCCGTACCATTACAAAGACCCCATTTACTATTTAGATTTCTCAATAGCATGATAATTGCACCCACTTTCAATTTTAATTTATGACATGGCATTCCTGAAGGAGTAATACTATTAAGAAATTCAATGAGGAAATTTTCCTTTTTAGCATCATCTGTTGAGTCAGCGGAATCATCACTCAAATATGTGTGAAAATCTCCATCAAGTATATCCAAAATTTCTTCATTTAATTTTTGAATGTGCTCATTTTTGGGGCAAAGAATTGCACGTTTAGATATATTTTTAATATTATCTATAGATATACTATTTCCAAAAGTAGCTTATTCATGGTCGAGGATACTGGTCTTCATCTGGAATTTCTGCCTTAACTATACGGTCAATGTCATCTTCCGTCCGTAATTTGGACTCACTATCTAATATCAATAATATGTGAGCACGAGGCAGCCCACATTTCTGAAATTCAATGACATGAATTTTAGCTATTACTTTGCCAAATAAATGGAATTTACATATATCATTTAAAAGAGCATTCAGCTTAATATTAAAAACTCTGGCTACCAAGTCAGGTCTGTTTTCAACTTCTTGCCAGCGTTGTAAATTGTAATATCTGCCCATTTGGGGTTGCATGTCATGGTTATGAATAAATCAGGCTTGCCATACTTCGTTACAATTGCCATAGCATCCTGATACCGCTGCTGCATATTTCTGCGACTACCCTCAAAAGATGATGGAAGTATTACCATTTTACCAATAGGCACATTGTCATTTTCAGATCTAGATGTGAGATAATCCATCAAACCACTATATTTTTCAACTCTCAACTTAGATTGGTTTGCTTTAATGAAATTTATCCTATTGGCCTCCATTTTTGAATATGAATCCACAATAAACTGTTGAGTTAACTTTCCTGCATTTAAAATAGGATTGAATGTGTCCCGCACAGAAAGATAAAATCCATAATATTGCATTTGTGTGACTCGTGTCCTTACATTTTGTCTAGTATTATTGTCAACTAGGGTCCCAATGCACAAAAATTTGTGCACTCAGGGGGTCCCTCAGCCTGGCCTATGCCCTCTCACAGTCTGGGACCCCTCAGGGGATGTCCAACTGCTGGCATGCCTGGCCAGCCTGGGTGAGAGGCTGATGACTGTTTGCAGGCTGGCCAAGCCCCCCAGTGGGAACCCTTACCCCATGAGGGTGTGGCCAACATGGGTGAGGGGTTGAAGGCTATTTTCAGGCTGCCTACAGTCCCTTCAGAGTTCAGGTCCATACTGGGGTGCCTGTCCAGCCTGGGTGAGGGGTTGAGGGCCATTTTTAGGCTGCCCACAGCTCCCATTGACCCAACGTCCCAGCAAGGCTGGCTGGAAGCAGGTTTCTGGGATTTATTTATCTTCTGTAATTGAAACATTGTTGCCTTGAGCAGAGGCCCAGCTGGCCTAGGCGGGCAGTTTCAACTCCACCGTTGGTGCAACAGAAGCCTCCTGTTTGCTCTAGCTCCATGGTCTGCTGGCTGCCATCTTGGCTGGGTTAATTTGCATGCAGTCACTCTTATTGGCTGGCGGGCATGGCTTAGCTGATGGGCGTGGCTTAGGTGTAATGGAGTGAGGGTCAATTTGCATATTACTCTTTTATTAGATTAGATTACACTGTTGTTTCTGAGTCTTAATGCAATATCTGTTCCCCAGCCTTTTTCACCATGTGGAAAAAGAATAGGATATGTCATTGCATCTAATGTAGGAAACAGGATACCAATTTGTTTCATTTTAGTGGCATGGATTATTGGGATCTGGTTTACAATGAATGAGCAAGTCCCTTTCAAAAGGAGGTTCTCCATCTTCGTTTCTGAATATGACAGCAACCTTGGTTGCACGGGGAGAATTATATCTACCTGGGTCAACTGTTACGATCATATTTAATTGCCTTTGTTACTTCTGTGGGAGCAATACCTCTTGCTGCTGCTTCAGACTGGGCTTCCTTTTCTACCTCATGTAGCATCTTGTATGATTTTGTTAATTCATTTATTTCATGCATGAGGTTGTTGATGTTGATCATGAGTCTTTCTGAGCTGCCCTGGTTTTCTGGCATTGCTAATCTTTTACTTGTTGCTTCGGCTGTATCCAAAATATAGAGTTGAGCAAACTTCCGAGAAACACCATCCGAAGGATGTAAAGTTACGGTGATAAACTTGTCCGTGTATTCTAAAACAGTATGGCCTATATCCTGATGGTGATGCAATATTTACACCCATGGAAGCAAAAACAAAAGAACTATTTATGGAACGAATATTTTCCATGAAATTTTTACTGTCAGAATCTTCATTTGTCATTAATCTTTTTAAATATGCTGGGTAATCGGGAAATGTATATCATTCAGACAGACTTTCCCTTTGCTACAACATCGAGTAAATTTTCCATTAGGTGGTTTTTCATCAGAGAAATTGAGTGATAGGCAAAATTCACATCGAACAGTCGTTCCACCACAACTTTGTTCAAGGATTGCATCCTCATCGACTCCATTTACGCTGAGAAGGCAGTTCCTACCAGTATTGGGAGTAGTTGTTGATGTTAACTGTTCTCTCAACATATTCTGTCGTCGCCACCGCCTTTTTTCAACTTCAAAGGCACGTTGGTCTTTAGACATTTTCTGTCGAAAACGCCGGGTTTTTTCAGCCTCAGAGCGACGACTTTCCAACAACTTCTTTTCAGATACATTCTTTCGCAGGCGCCGCCTTCTTTCAAGATCAGAAGCACGTTGGTCTTCAGACATTTTCTGTCGATAACGCCGGTTTCTTTCTGCTGCAGAGCAACCTTGTATCAATAGATGTTTAGACATGGTCCTACCTCCCTGCTATCAGGTGAATGAGAGTCCTGGCTGGCAGAGAACTATCTGACCAACGGTTGTTTTACGACGACCGACGACCGTTAAAAGTTCCTTCTCCCTGCTTTCAGATGCCTGTCAGGCCATTGACAGCTGTCTGACCAATGGCTGATTCTGGCTGATTCTGTGGGGGTGGGACTTTCTCCTCCCTTCTGTCAGAGTCTGGGCCAGCACAAACAGGTGGGTTGCTTTCCGGAGGCGGAGGTGGGGGGTGACAGGCAGTTCCGGTGGGCAGTTCGCTCCTCCCGCCCCCCCCCCCCGTGTGGTTCCTGTCCCCCGCCACACCGGTTGCTGTTGGGCTGTGGAGGTTCGGGCCGCAGACAGCTCGCTCCTCCTGCCCCACCCACCCCGCCCCTCCCGTGCGGTTCCTTGTGCGCTGCTGTCGCCACACTGGTTGCTCTCGGGCTGTGGAGGTTCGGGGCCGCAGACAGCTCGCTCCTCCCGCCCCACCCGCCCCACCCCTCCCGTGTGGTTCCTGCAACAGGTGGTGGTGGCGGAAACGGGGAGGCTCCCGTGTCCACCGCCGCCATCTTGGCTGGGCTAATTTGCATACAGCAGCTCTGATTGGCTGGTGGGCGTGGCTTACCCCATCCCAGAGAAACGGTTAATTTTAATATTTCACTTTTATTAGTTTAGATTTAATAGGATAGGGGCCTGGTGCACAAAAATTTGTGCATTGGGGGGGGGGTGTGGTCTCTAAGCTCGGCCTCGTGTCCTCTTGCAGTCTGGGGCCCCTCTGGGGATGTCCACCTGCTAGTGTGCCTGGCCAGCCTGGGTGAGGGGCCGATGTCTGTTTTCAGGCTGGCCAAGCTCCCCAGTGGGGACCCTCACCCCATTGGGGTGTGGCAAGCCTGGGTGAAGGGCTGAGAGCGGTTTTCAGGCTGGCCAAAGCTCCTATTGACCCTTGAGCCTTCCACCTGGGAAGCGATAGGGTGCCCATGGCCACCCAGGCTTCTGACTAGGAAGGCATCGGCAGGCCCAGGGTGCCTGATGCCTTCCCAGGACGGAGGCTCGGGGCCCGGCTGACTCGTCCTGCCCCCCGCCCTGCCCCTCCGGTGCCTGCCTGCAGGAACGAATCAATCACGGTGTGGACACACGTGTGCCCGCACCGTGCTCAGTAGCTTTCCATGCCCCAGTGGAGGTGTGGGGTGGTGGTTGGCTCGCTCCTCCCGCCCCCCGCCCTGCCCCGCCCCTCTCCTCCGGTGCCTACCTCCAGGAACGAACCGAGGAGGCTTAAAACCTCTGTGTGCCTGCCCTGCGATTGGTGGCTTTCTAGGCCGCAGCCCCAGGCTGGCTTGCTCCCCCTGCCCTCGTGGCTGCCCTGCTGCCTGGAATCCATCTCAGGCCTGCAGCTGGCTTGTCCCGGGCTGCGGCCTCTGCCATCTTGGCTGAGCTATTTTGCATACAGTTGCTCTGATTTGCTGGTGGACGTGGCTTAACCGTCCCGAAGAAATGGTCAATTTTAATGTTACGCTTTTATTAGTTTAGACTAGGTGCCCAGTGCACGAAATTCATGCACAGGGGGAGGGTGGGGGTCCCTTAGCCCAGCCTGCCCCCACTCATAGTCCAGAACCCCTCAGTGGATGTCCTATGATGGCCCCAGTCTGGCAGGCACCTTTGTGTGTGCCTGTGTGTGTGTGTCGCCACTGGGGGCCTGCCCCCAGTCACATCTGAGGCCCCCAGCAGTCAGGACCGGGGTGCCTTTCTCCGCTTCTCCGGCTTCCCGGGCAGGCGGCGAGGCGGACACCCAGGGGACCTTGCCCTGCTGGCCCGGGGCGCCTTTCTCCGTTTCTCCGGCCCCCCGGGCAGGTGGCATGGCAAACACCTAGGGGGCCTCACCCTGCTGGTCCAGGGCGCCTTTCTCCGTTTCTCCGGCTCCCCGGGCAGGCAGCGAGGTGGATACCCGGGGGGCCTTACCCTGCCAGCTGAGGCGCCTTTCTCCATTTCTCTGGCTCCCCGATTCCTCACGAGGGGACTCGTGGAGCCCAGCCCCCCCAGCAGGCAGCAAGGCAGTCGTCCGGGGGCCTCGCCCTCTGGCCCCAGCCACCTTTCTCCTGCTCCTCAGTCCCCTTGCAGGATCAGGGAGGGAGAGAAATGAGGCTTGGGCCTGGGTGAGGCAGCTGGCACCCGCCATCTTGGCTGAGTTAATTTGCATACAGCCGCTCTGATTGGCTGGTGGGCGTCCCGAAGAAACGGTCAATTTCAATATTACACTTTTATTAGTTTAGGGGCCTGGTGCATAAAAATTTGTGCACTCGGGGCTGTTTCTCAGCCTGGCCTGTGCCCTTTCAGAGTCTGGGACCCCTTGGGGGATGTCTACCTGCTGGTGTACCTGGCCAGCCTGGGTGAGGGGCTGAGGGCTGTTTTCAGGCTGCCCACAGCTCCCATTGACCCAACGTCCTAGCTAGGCTGGCTGGAATCAGGTTTCTGAGGTTTATTTATCTTCTACTAGGAGCTCGGTGCACAATATATTGTGCATTCGGGGGTCCCTCAGCCCAGCCTGTACCTGCCCAACCTGTGGCCTACCACCCACCCACTGCGCCCCGCCCACCCCACACACACCACCCGGCACCCGCACATCGTCCCCACCCACCCACACTACCTGCCACCTGCACATCGTGCTCTGCCCTCCCACACACACCCTGGTTCGTCACTCCGCGTCTATGTATGCAAATTAACCGCCATATTTGGGTTAATTTGCATACTCATCAGATTGGCTGGTGGGCAGTGGAGTGACACCAATTTGCATGTTTCTCTTTTATAGGTGTAGATAAGTGTAGACTAGGCCCAGTGCACTGGCGGGGGGAGTCCCCTCAGCCCGACATGCGCACTCTGACACGTTCTGGGACCCCAGTCCTTCCGGGCCTAGGTGCGGGCCTACAGGCTCAGGGTGGCCTGGCTCCCAAGGATGCCTGTCCTGGGGACACAGGCCTTTTGGTGCTGGCACATGCGCAAGTGGCTGCGGAGTGAGGACCTTCACCCATGCATGCACTCCAGTGGGGCGAGGGAAGCTCCAGGCCCTGCCCCCAGCTTGCGTGCCATCCCACCCCCTGGTGCCTGCACATGTGCAGGAGGCTGTGGGGGAAGTACCTGCCCCGCCTCGGCTGCCCGGTGCTTGTGTATGCAAATTAACCCACCATCTTTGTCAGATTAATTTGCGTCCTCCCTCTGGCTGGTGAGCATAGCAGAGGGTTGGTTAATTTACATGTTTCTCTTTTATTACATAGGATATAGATTAGTAGCCCTGCACATGAATCCGTGCACCAGTAGCTCCCTGTCACACTTCTGTAGCTCTCCACCCACTGCCTTGCCCACCTGTAGTTCCCCCAGCCTTACTCATAGCTTGCTGCCCTGCCCCATTTGTAGCTCTCTGCCACCTGCTTGTTGCCAGTAGCTCACTGCTGCCCTCCTGTAGCTCTCTGCCTTGCCCTCCTGTAGCTCTCCCTGCCCCACCCATTGGCCTCCTGCCCCTCCCATAGCTCTCTGATGCCTGTTTGTAGCTTGATGCCCCACCCACCTGCTGATCCGTGATCTGGTTATTATGCGGTCGGTTGTTATGTGGTCAGTCGTTACACAGCAAGGTGTAACGACCATGTGCATATTACATCTTTATTATCTAGGACTAGAGGCCTAGCACACGAAATTGCGTGAGAGACAGACCTGCTGCGCTGTGGCATGGGACCAATCGGTGCACCTCCTGATGAACTGGTCATTTGGTCGTTATGGTGTTATGGTAACTGGCCTTTTATAATATAGACTAGAGGCCTGGTGCATGAAATTTGTGCACTGGTGGGGGTGTCCCTCAGCCCAGCCTGTACCTTCTCCAATCTGGGATCCCTTGAGGAATGTCCAACTGCCCATTTAGGCCCAATCCCAGCCTGGTCGCCCACAACTGCCCCTCTCCAGCTTGCTACCTTGTGACAATGTGAGGATGTTATGTGAGGACCACTGAGGTTTTTATTAGTACAAACAGTCCTCAGGTTACATTGGACTTGACGTATCTTGTTTTGTGGTTATGTTGCCATCTCCCATTTCTAATCTAATAAAAGCGTAATATTAAAATTGACCGTTTCTTCGGGACGCCTAAGCCACGCCCACCAGCCAATCAGAGCAACTGTATGCAAATTAGCCCAGGCAAGATGGCGGAGGCCGCAGCCCCGGGGTCCAGTAGGGCAGATGGAAGACCTCTGCCTTGGGATCCAGGCCGCAGCCACAGGGCAGGATGAGTGAGCCAGCCGGTAGGCCCTTTCCGTCTGCCCCACGCCACCCCTGGGCGGGGTGGGAAGAGCGAGCCTGCGCCGAAGGGGTGGGACCAGCCAGCTGCCTGGAGGCTGCAGGCGCTTTCTGTGTGTGTGCCCCGGCCATTGGGCGCTTTGTAGGTGGAAGCCGAGGGGCGGGACCAGCCGGCTGGCCCAGAGGCTCCGGCCTTGGAATGGACCGATGGCGCGGGGCACAGCACACACACACACGGAGGCCTAAGGTTTAGGCCTCCGTGTGTGTGTGTGTGTGTGTCCCATGATGTATTCCCAGGCGGCAGAGGCCTAAGCGATGGGTCCATTCCAAGGCCCCAGCGGAGGGGTGGGGACCAGCCTTGGAAGGAATGGGGGAGGGAGCTAAGCAGATGAGAGGGAGGAAGTGAAGAAAAAAATTAAGGTGGGAAGGAAGGAAAAGGGGAGGGTGGGCAGGGGTAAAGATAAAGGAAAGAAGGAATGTGGGAAGGGAAGGAGGATAGTGGAAAAATGGGAAGAATAATGATGGAACAGAAGTAGGAAATAAGGAGGAAAGAAAAGTTTATAAATGATGTCAGTAAGAAAAGTGTTACATAAAGGAGAAAAATTGTGTGAGAGGAAGAAGCCAATAAGGAAGTCAAATACAATTGTGTGTGAAGGGGAGATAAGATTAAAAAAGAAAGTTAATAGGGGTGACCAGACCGGCAGGGGAGAGCAGTTAGGCAGGCAGGCAGGTTAGCGGTTAAGAACCAGAGGTCCTGAATTATGAGAGTCCCAAGAACTCCATATTGGAGAGGGTGCAGGTTGGGCTGAGGGACCGCCCC
>PVJC01015618.1:27500-34823 GCA_004026665.1 Murina feae | reverse complement strand
AGTCTCTTCCTTGGATGGCGATTGATAAAAATAGGTCAAAGCCATGCTTGTGGACTTTGGGCTTTGCTGTGCTGTGTATCTAGGCGGAGGCAGGCAGGTTGCTCTTACACTCCTATGTGGTCCACTTAAGTTTATCCTTCACCCCTGGTCTGGCCTCCGGGCACTTTGTTATCTAGGCCTTGGAAAGGCCTCCTCCCTGAGATCGGGCCTAAACGGACAGTCGGACATCCCTTGAGGGGTCCCAGATTGGAGAGGGTGCAGGCTGGGCTGAGGGACACACCTGCCCCCCTCCCATGCACAAATTTTGTACACACGACCTCTGATATCCTTATAAGTAAGAAATAAAAAGTCTGGAAAGCTAAAAGTCATATGTTAGTAATCATAACCTCGGGGGAGGGACTGGAAGAGGGATGGAACGTTCCCTTCTAGATTGTATTCTTTACCAAAGAAGATAGTTTATGTGTAAATTTTATTTTCATTTACTTTATCTGCGTTTTTCGGAAAACCAGAAATTGATACTTGGAGCACAAATAACTAAAAACATAAACCAGCACCATAACTTGGGAAACATCTTAGATTTTACATTTAAAGATGAAAGAAAATGCAGGTGCACAACATAATTTAATCTTAGTGTTTGAATGACATTTCTTGGCCTTTAAATAGCTTCCTTGAAAAGTTATTTAAGGGAAATTGCTGAGCTTATTTGTGTGGAAGGACCGAGATACTGCATATTGTTCAAGGAATGGTCCCAAAGGGGCCACAGCATATCTCAGCAGGGCCTCCCTCTCCCTCCTTAATATTCTAAACATGTCTCCTACTTGTCCGGGAAACGAGATTCATAATGGCCAAGTATACATGGATGTTAATATCTCTGTCGTATGAGGAGAGACGGATGAACAGAAAGTGGCTGAGAATCGTCAGCACTGATTCGGCCTGGCCACTTGTGAGAGTCTGGGACACAAAGGCGGTCTGTGGACGTGCTGGGGCGGAACAAGCAGGAATGTGGTGTGTCTCCGTGATTTCCTGTCTCCCCCTCCCCTCTTTTTTCCACAGAGATAGGTCCTTTGGTGAAAAGACATCTGTGCTTTCTTCTTTCTTTTCAAGACTGAATGTCATGATTTAGGACACACAAATGTAATTTCAACGTTGCCTGCCTGCTGGTTTATTTCATGCACCTGCTTTTAGAGGAAGGAGAGACAGGATTTTAAAAGAACGTTTTGAGGCCAGAGCTGACCTTTGACCTGATATATCCCACAGGAACACAGAAAACAAAAGCACTTATTCAGCATGGGTGACTTGAACAATAGAGAAACACATTTGCAATTAGATTTGCATAGCAACGTATAGACTTGTTTGTTATTTTTCCTTTCACTTAAGTCATGAAATATAAAGGCAAAGATTCTTTTTCTGCATTTATTCCCTTTATTAAATCTTGTATCGATTTGTGAATGAAACTTTATTTTTGATTTCAGATTTTTTTAATGTCCCTATATATTTTAAATTTTTTGGTGTAGTTATCAAATCTGTATATATAATTTATAGTATATGTGAATTTAATTGTTACTAACCAAAATGTCTTCTATTAAAATGTTCTTTAATATCTCAGTATTAAGCAATTCTACAATGGAATTATTATAAACAGCCATCCTAAATAGTTTTGCTAAAAGTCTGACAGATAATAAATTGAGGATTCATTTAGCAAACAATTCTTGGTCCTTAAATTGCTTTCTGTAATGAATGGTTATGCAGTATAAGTTAATTGCCAAATGCGTAATTTGTTTTAAGGAAAGAAGTATCAGATTAAAGAACAAAAAAAGCAGAGAAAGTAGATGTTTAAAACAAATAGATTATCCTCTGCTTTTTCTCTGGCTCCTCGAAGGACATGATTTTCTCAATCTTTGATGCCTGAACTAAGGGAGTCCAGCTCTACTATTGCAGAACAAAAGCTGCCTAGAATAATTCCTTGAGGAGTAAAAGTATAGAAGCAAAGTATGAGAAAAAAGGCAGGAAGCCTGTAGATTGTAAATATAAGAGAATGCTTTGGCTTTACAGTGACACTGTATACTTGCTAGAACTGACGAGCAGCAGATGTCCTGAGACTTGCGAAAACATCTGCCACAGTCACTTGAAGGTGAGAGAATAATCTGATTAATTTCCTTTTTTGGTTTGTTCTGTGCTTTCCTTCGAAATTGTTTTCCAAACAAGTAACCTTTCTTTCCATCATTCCGGTGTGGAATTTGGTAGAATAAGAAGTTTCACAGTTCCTGAATACTGTTTCGGAGGGACAGGCCAGGCGGTTTGTATTTTTCCTCTAGTGAACCGCGGCTTCTGCTACCACCATAAACGTCAAATCTTCTAATCTCTGAATATTTTCTACACTTGCTTGCTAAGTTTGTAAGATTGGAGACCTGAAAACAAAGATGAGGCACTGGTAGAATGTTGTTTTGTTTTGTTTTTTTCTAATAAAATGTGGTCTTCCCGGGTTGGGGGCCCGTGTGGTGGCAATGAGACCATATGGGTGAAGTAGAAGCCTGTGGCCGGCGGCTCCTCCAGTGGCCTTTCATTTCTGAGCCATCCACTGGAGTGAGCGGAGCGCGAGCCTCCCAGAGGGTCCTCTCCACTCTTCTACTTTGTAAAGCTCACGGCACTTCTGCTCCTCAGGAAGGCTAATGTGTTGGGTTGAGTTATAGATTTTCTGGGAATCTGTTTTTGCCCTGCGAGGAACTGACCACAGGCGGGTGCACCTAGCTCTAAACAGGGGGAGGCAAATAAAAGTCACTCTTCCTAGAGAAGTATTCTTTTGTCTCCTGTCGAGATCGAAGAGTAAATTAAGAATGTGTGGAACTACATGGAATTAAGTCCTGCCCTCTTCTATTCTACTTTTCCTGTCCGAGGCATTCTCTACTTGTATCCGACCACTGTAAAAAGTGACCTCAGAATGGTAACCTCGGGGAAAAAGACCTTCCATTTTCTTTGATATAAGGCCACTCTTTTTTACATTCATTTAGTCCATACTATTCATCTTCAGTCAGAAAAAGGATTTGCCAGCACTGCATGTGTTTTTTTTTTTTTCTTTATAAATTCAGTCTCTCTTATTTCTCTCATCCTGATTTTTCCTCTTAACTCTTCAAGGACAACAACTAAACTTAGCTTAAAAGGAGAACAAAAGGGGTCAATTCTAAAGGGTATATAAAAAAAAAAACTTCCCACAAATAAACCATCTGCTAGTGACTACCACTGCTTTTGAGGGTCTTTCTCTGATACCTTTAGGGGTTTAGTTAACTGGAACCTCCAGGTCTCCATGACCTAGAAACAGCTGGAGTTGTGCACATCTCTCCAAGGTTTGCCTGAATGATGGCTGATTTAGCTACAGAACTGAAATCTGATCACTTAAAACCCCTCACAAGAGAATGAAAAGGAAAGAAAGGACTCCCAGAGACTATTAAACTAAAAGGAGCAGCCTGGGGTGAGTCTACTGAAGAGGGCAGAGTTTACTAAGGCTTCCCTGCAGAAGTTCACGGAAAACAGTGGACAGAGACAAGTACAAAACCACCCTATCAATGAACAAAATCCCACCTTAACCAAAGAAAGAGACCTCTTTAGGAGACATAAAGGAGAGAGGTTGTGGCTTTCTCTGAGGAGAGGTGAGGAGGAGGTGAGCCAAAGGCAATAAAAATCTGGAAGCTTCTACCAGTTCAAGATGAGATGAAGACTCTGATTTATTCTGCAATAAAATACTATTTCATCCGCTGGCCTTTGCCTCAGAGGGATCTTGCACCTATCTTGTCCCAAATCACTTACCCTGAAACTTTTAACAAAAACATCAGAGTCGAGCAAAGATACTTAGAAGAAACTGAGAAAGGGAATAAATAAATGATGGATTTCCTGAATTCAAAAGAGGCCACTCAGGAAAGGAAAACCTGAACCATCAGCAAAGTCTGATAAAAACAAAATTATAATTACTGATGATGTGCCTGTTATTTGTAAGGCACTGGGCTAGAGATATTTTGGAACCAGGGTAAGATGCAATTTTTGATTCTGAGAATGCCATGTACAGTGAAGAAAACAGAAATAGAAACTATTGGAGGATAAAGCTATTAATGAGAAAGCAATGACATAGCTCAAGGTCCACAAATCCCACATAATAGAATATTTTGTCTCCTTCTCACACAGACAGCTTTTGTGATACTTATACTAAGGTTTTGGTGCTTCTTCACTATCTCTTATCACTAGACAATAGATTGTCGCCCCCTTTTCCTCTACACCTAAGATAACCTCACTATAATTGCTTCTCTGATTCAATCATATGACACATATTTAAGGTTCACTGTATCCTGAAGACTATACTAGTTTCTATACTTCAATAAAAAGAAATTGCATGGCCCTGACTGGTTTGGCTCAGTGGATAGAGTGTCGGCCTGCGGACTCAGGGGTCCCGGGTTTGATTCCGGTCAGGGGCACATCCCTTGGTTGCGGGCACATCCACCGTGGGGAGTGTGCAGGAGGCAGCTCTTCGATGTTTCTCATTGATGGTTCTAGCTCTCTATCTCTCTCCCTTCCTCTCTGTAAAAAGTCAATAAAGTATATTTTTAAAAAAGAAATTGTATGTATAGTCTTTAAACTAAAAATTATTTTAAATTTCCTGAAGAAATACAATATAGAAAATTAGGAAAGTGCTTGAGAATAATATCAAAGAGTGGTTGAGATTTAGATATTCTAGTGTGTTGTTGCAAGCAATTTGTCAGATGTTCATATTAAAATACATGGTATATGCATGGTCTTTATGCCACAATGTCAATAAGCTCACACTTAGTCTACTATACACACAGACATAATTTTGCTGTACATATTGCTATAGCAAAAGCAGTATTTAAACATAGAAACTGCTACAACCTTTATTCCCTACTAATTTTTTGGTTGAATTAGTCAACTGAATGTATTAATTTTTAAACATTTTTAAAACTCCCCAAGGGACAGTTTACAGATAGATATAAAGATATGAGCTTAATTAGATTGCTAAAATATTTTTACATATCCATGCAAAAGAGAGTATAAATATTATGATTTTAAAAAACTATTTATTGATTAAAGTATTACATGTCTCCTCTCCCGCCCGCCCCCAACCTCTCCCTGGTCACTCATGGAAGTTTTGGTCATGTTGCCTGAAGAATGAATTTCTTTAAAATTTCTTAAGTATAGAAAGTTCCAAACATGCTACATATAATCTTGTTTCCACTATGTATTTGCTCCCTAAAAATACTTCTGAATTTGTGTGAAAACCACCAAGAGAAGAAAGCTGAAATGATATCACTGATTTTGCACATGGATTAAAGAGACTTAACTACTTATAGTCCTACCTAACTTTAAAATATCTTTCAAGTATGTCACCTAATCCTCATAACTGATTTGTGAACTATGTTGTCCTTATATGTTTTCCGATTAAATGAAAGTAAACAGAGTAGAACAATTGAAAGCCTTGCCCAGTTTCCACATCTAGGGGTGAGACTCACAGACTGTGTTTCCCACATTACAGTGCTGCCTTCTCTATACCAGTTATCAGTTTAGGTGAATCTGCATGCGTGATGAGATTTATTGAGTCACATGTTTCTATGTAGCAGTGTTTGTCTTCTTATGCAATATAAACATGTTTATTAATGAAACGGGACTTAATAATATAGAAATTGTGACTTGCATTAATTTTTTTCTTGATTCCCCCCTTTAGAAAGCCTCCTGATCATGCCGATTATCATCTACTCAAAGAATCTTTCTTCTTCGTTTACAGTCATTGGCAGTTCTTGTGTGCCAAACTTCCTTCTCAGTCTTCTCGGACCTGTGTATTAGTGAGAAGTATCACTTCCAACAGTTCAACGTAAGGCTTAAAAAAAATATGCTCGATAGCTCCAATCTTTCACAATGGTGTGTTGAAAGAGGAGGCATCATCGAAGGATAATTTCTGGCTACTTATTCTGAATTCTTTCTCTCCCAGAATTCACGACCACCATCAAAGAAGCGGGACTCATTCTGTCCTTTGTCAAATGCTTTGAATAGTGGGAAGCCGGAGCCATCCCTTCTGGAAGTTGGTAAAGCTGAGGACAACATGGATGCACAACAAATCGAAGATCCTGCAATCCCGTCCTTAATAACATGATCTGTAACACCACGACTTTGTTATCACAGACAATTCTTGCTCGGGAAGATAAAGATGCGAATACTGTATTGTTTATGTCACATACTTCCTGAAAGTCCATGTATCTGAACTGGGATCCACCAACTGCTTCTTACCCATCAAGTTTTCTTTCAAACCCTCACATTTCTAAGTTCATTAATCTTAAAAAATCATAATAAAAACCTTAGCAGCTTTCAAGCCCCTCAGCATCCAAAGACCTTTAAACTAGCTCCCCCCGCCCTCAACCTACAGATGTCCCAATACAGATGCCCCAATTTTATCCTTCGTCCACAATGCTCCTAAGGCTATTAAGACAGTGGTCTTACTGCAGTGAGCAATACACATGGCTTCACCTGGTGAACAAGTTATTTTGAGGTCTGTTGGGAAGTCATCAGTAGACAAAGATAATGGTCCTATAGACAAGAGTAAAAAAAAAAAAAGATGCTTTACTAGAGAAGATTTTTTTAAGTCTTCCCCCACGCCCCCAACAGGGCAAGTGCTAGCTTCAGCTCTGATGCATGAGCATCTCTTCTTCAATGCTCCTCTTTTAGCCCCTGTCTTTTTGCGTTCTGCATTCACTTCTCTCCTCCTGCATCCACTATAGGGTAGACAGATTCTTCACAATAGCTCCTCTCACAGCTTCATCTCCCAGGCTTAACCACATCATGACTGTTCCAGTGGGAAAGGGCAGATGAACTAATTAGATGATAAGCTGTCAATAGATGATGGAGCAACTGTCTGCTTTTCCTGGAGGTAATTCCCATAAAAATGTTTCTAGTGGCAATGGCATTAGAGTAGGTCTGAAAGGTGCATGATGAGGCTCCTTTCTCCCCCTGTGTACACTTGCAATCTTTCTTCAATGTCAAATGTTGGCTTTGCAGACTGTTAGGGCCACCAGAAATACAAGTATTTTCATGGTCATGTGTTTAATTTTTGTCTCAGAACTCAAGTGATCTGCTTCCTTCAAATCCTCAGACAAAAATCATTTTTTCTCTCACCAAGAAATAGATACTGTGTAATATACACACACTGTAACCTAGAGACTCACACCTGAAGCCTATATGTTCATGTTGACCAATGTCACCCAATAAATTTAATAAAAAAAGAAATAAAAAAATATCCAGGAATGCTGTAGCCATGTTTACTTAATTAAAAAA